>CM060955.1:59665101-59787105 GCA_030765055.1 Mantis religiosa | reverse complement strand
AAGACATCTGCGTGTGCAAAAAGGACGATAAATTGAGAAAGTGAATGTAATAGGATCATTACAATATTACTTGTGTTGCATCATTCTGTGTTAAATGAAAGATAATTAAAATGTACTATGTAGGAAAATTCTAATGATTTTATTTCGGAAAGTCAACATAAAAGGAGAAAGACATCAATCCGAGATAACCACCCGAGATAGAATTTTCATGTACTGGCCGGGACATCGAAGTCCAGTTCAAGATAAACTCAACAATTCATTATATTTTAATTAATTGCTGGAAATTAATCATTTCTCCACACTAGCCGTACACAGGCTAAGATCTTTGATGGATAGAGTCAACATGAAAAATTCAATGCCATGGCCGGGATTTGAACCACGGATCTCCTGGTTTCCGTCCAGTCGCTCTTAACCTTTGAGCTACCATGGCCAACGTGTCTTCCTGACATTAAATTCTCCATCTGACTCATATATTTCCCCGGTAGACCACTAGGGGCTCTCGCATTCGAGATACACCGTTTGTGGCGACTTACTATTGTAAGTACTTGAGTACCAGGCTTCATCGTTTAACTTTTGTTATTATTTTAGTTAATTGATGGAAATTAATAATTTCTCCATACTAGCCGTACACAGGATCTCCAGCATCTCCGTGGTTCAAATCCCGGCTATGACATTGAATTTTTCAGTCTGGTTTTACCCTTTCATAGTGCGTCCTACACACGGCTAGTGTGAAAGAACAATTAATTTCCATTAATTGTACCTAATAGTGGTCCGAACTATAAAACTCGGGCCTTAAAGTACTTACACGATGTATGTTGCCATTGAGGTAGTTGTCTCATGTGTTTATGAGAACTCCTAAGTGGTTCACCGGGAAAAACACGAGTCAGTTGGAGAATTTTATGTTATGTTGGCACGTTGGCTATAGTAGCTCAATGGTTAAGAGCGGCTGGACGGAGACCAGAAGATCCGTGGTTCAAATTCCGGCCATGGCATTGAATTTTTCATGTTGACTCTATCCATCAAAATCTTAGCCTGTGTACGGCTAGTGTGGAGAAATGATTAATTTCCATCAATTAACTAAAATAATAAAAAATTTAAATGATGAAGCCTGGTACTCACGTACTTACAATAGTAAGTCGCCACAAACGGTGTATCTCGGATGCGAGAGCCCCTAGTGGTCTACCGGGGAAATATATGAGTCAGATGGAGAATTTAATGTCAGGAAGGCACGTTGGCCATGGTAGCTCAAAGGTTAAGAGCGACTGGACGGAAACCAGGAGATCCGTGGTTCAAATTCCGGCCATGGCATTGAATTTTTCACGTTGACTCTATCCATCAATAAATCATATTTCTGTAAATTCTCACACCAAATCTACGGGCAACACTTTTAATTTACATTTTTCTAAGAAGCAACACAATATAAAAAAGGTTGCATAATAGTAAGATTTATGTGACTCTCGCAACTTGGGGCAGAACGTAAAATGTTTTTCATAATAAATTACAAAATTGTTTCCATGTGAAATATTGCATGAAAATCTTAGCGATATAGCCTTAAAATATGCTTAATTAAAAATAAATTTGCAATTTTTTTACGAATTTTCGCTACTGAGTTATATTCTGTACATTTTTTGTGTGTTTCTCTCTTTATGATTATCCTTCTCACATCTATATTAAAAATATCTGCATTTCTGATGTTCAGTGAGGCTGAATCTCTTCATCCGGTGCAACGTAATACTTTCATTAATTACCTTAAGTATGAGATAGAGGAAACGGAAAAGTTGTTTATATAACAGAGGTTGAAGACACCAATAGGTATGTAGTTGGGTGCAATCGTCAGTATCGTCTCTCTCCCCCAGACAAAATGGAGATGTTGGCAACACTTCACAACAGAAGCCACAAGACGATTTGCGCAAGTCTTGCAAAGATCCCCCCCGACCTCGCAGCAGCAAATGGAAGAAGAAGAAAGAAGCAGCGTGTGTTTTCCCCAGCCACTTCTTCCTATCGCACTCCCTTCTCTCGTCCTACCCTAATTACCAATTAGCAGTGAACAGCGTTCCCTTAATTAGAATGGACAACCAAGACATGATCTTCCCGTAATTAACTCTGCAGCAGCGACACCAGCGCTTCTCTGCGGCAACCTGTGAAGGTGGAGATGCTCTGCTAGATTGTTCTTCTTAACACTCTCCCTTCCCTTTAATAATTATTCTTCATCATCAAAATTACCTCGCAGTAACAGATATCTTCCTGAGCAAAAGGGCATGAGCTTCTCGCTTTTTTTTTCTTTGCTCCTCTCAGATGTGTATAATGAAATGGAGCAACCATTTAAGGTTAACAGAAAACTTCTGATAATGTTCCTTCTTGTGCAGGGAAAGGGTGAAAAAAGAATGTTCCTTGATAAAAGCTTACAAGATATACGAAGTACAGCTTCCAACCTTCCTAGCAGAGGTTATAAATGCAGCTTTGTTTTTCCTTACCTTTCTTTCCCTGGTAGGTAAACACTACTAACTCTGTACAAAGGGTTTTAAAATTTATCTCAACCTGTGGTACCTGTACTATCTCAGGTGCTTTTGTGTAGTGAATTTTGGACTGTGTGAGAAACAATCTTCATTGCTATACGGTCGAGTGCATGGAATCGTGCCAATGTAATGACATGCACTTTTTCCATGCCTAGTCCTTATAGTCCCATTTTAAAATTAAAAGTGTTCACGGCAGTAAAGTGAAGTCAACTCCTAGCACATGTTTCGTTCCACGATTATGTAGGATTAGCTATGATTAGATATCTGTTAGATGGAAGCGGGGTAGTAACGAGCTTTTCCCCAGCCAGTATTTATAAAAGCCAACATAATATAATATGTTTCAAGACTACAATTGAATTTGCATTTCAAAAACATATTTGTAGAGCTATAATCACGTTTAACCGGCAGCCTAGAATAACCTCAATACAAAACATTCTGTGATTTGTCTGTACTTTTTTCTTAAAGAAGTTGAATGATTCTTATATACCCATTGGCTTAAATTAACCTTAAAAATAGTTTAATGAAAGTATGTCGTATAAATTTGCTCTTAAATTTGCTAATAATTCATTACACGTTTACGACAAAGAAAATTAACATTTTAAGGATTTTAAGAAAGTTTGTTCAGTTACAGTTGGTCGCATTGTGTGCAAGGAGTTGGTGGACCTGTAAAGAAAATGATAGCTGAGCATCGTAGTGAAGGAGCAAGAAGCATGTTCGTGGCAGCTGCAAACATTGGATTGTAATTCGTTTTAATGTTGGAACTAGTAACAGACTTAGTCAGCATTCTTCATGCTTTATATATGCAAAGTATTTAATAAGTTCATAAGCATGAAAATGTACTAGTTTTGAGAATAGTACATCAAAACCGTTACAATAAGTGTCAAGCATTCAGTCTCCTGACATTTCGCTGGTTCTTCTTCGTACAGTCCATTTAGGTTGTGAGTTTTGATTTGACGGCCACAACTCTCACCACGACGGAACAAAGATCGTTTTTAATTTGGTGTTTAGATTTAGTTAAGTGAATGTTAATTGACTCATCCAATATTAAAATATTTAAATTGTGGTGGAAGTCAGCAAATTTTTCTTTTCACAAATTTTACTATTTACGATTCAATTGAAAACGCTATTATCAAAACCCTTAAAATTATTATTATTATTATTATTATTATTATTATTATTATTATTATTATTATTATTATTATTATTATTATTATTATTATTATTATTATTATTATTATTATTATTATTATTATTATTATTATTATTATTATTATTATTATTATTATTATTATTATTATTATTATTATTATTATTATTATTATTATTATTATTATTATTATTATTATTATTATTATTATTATTATTATTATTATTATTATTATTATTATTATTATTATTATTATTATTATTATTATTATTATTATTATTATTATTATTATTATTATTATTATTATTATTATTATTATTATTATTATTATTATTATTATTATTATTATTATTATTATTATTATTATTATTATTATTATTATTATTATTATTATTATTATTATTATTATTATTATTATTATTATTATTATTATTATTATTATTATTATTATTATTATTATTATTATTATTATTATTATTATAATTATTATAATTATTATTATTATAATTATTATTATTATAATTATTATTATTATAATTATTATTATAATTATTATTATTATTATTATTATTATAATTATTATTATTATTATTATTATTATTATTATTATTATTATTATAATTATTATTATTATTATTATTATTATTATTATTATTATTATTATTATTATTATTATTATTATTATTATTATTATTATTATTATTATTATTATTATTATTATTATTATTATTATTATTATTATTATTATTATTATTATTATTATTATTATTATTATTATTATTATTATTATTATTATTATTATTATTATTATTATTATTATTATTATTATTATTATTATTATTATTATTATTATTATTATTATTTATTATTTATTATTATTATTATTATTTATTATTATTATTATTTATTATTTATTATTATTATTATTTATTATTATTAATAATTATTATTATTATTTATTATTAATTATTATTATTGTTATAATTATTAATATTATTATATATATTATTATTATTATTACCACTACTAATCTACTAACACTACAAAATTACTGTTATCACTATTTATTTTTGAATTGCATGGTCCACCGAATGGGACATGTTGTTTTGAGAGGATCCAAATAATCTTATAGAAAGCAAGAGGAATTCTAGCATATTCTATTCCAGAAATTCGTTTTATTACTTTAATAGACACATGTATTGGATACTATTTTGATGGTTATAATTATATTAATTAAAATGCAGTAATAAATAAAAATATTTTTTGAATGGAAAAGCGCCGTAGTAGTTTCTCTTCAATAAACAAAAATAATTTCATGTGTGTGAATATTTTGGTTACCTCTATGTGTAAATGAATCTACCAAATTGCAGTTGGGATTGTAAACCTACGATACAACACAATGAGTCTTTGAATAAGTCTCAAACCCCCCAAAATATATGAGATTTCTTAGAGCCTTAATAATATATTTATAAACACGAGTATCGATAAACTTGGAAAGTTTAGTGCCAGTAGAAAGACATGTCAATCTGATACATAGTGATTTATCTGTTGTTAGCTTCAGTAGCTGGGTGCTAATGCAGCTTTAGAAGTTGCCAGTTGGTTGGCTAATGATAGAGTGGGAGGTTGGCAGTTCCGGGATGCGCGATATCGTCATTTGTCCCATACTCCATCTCTGCCTCAAGCTAAAACCCTGAAATCAATGCTGGTAATAAATTTTACGTAGAGAGAGGCTTCAACCCTTGCACCAAGCGCTTACCTCTCTCCTCTGAACACCGCCCTAGGAAAAAGTAATTTTGTGTGTGTCCCCGTATGGGCGAGCAGGTTCTCTCGATAACAGAGAGACGCTTGGGAGAAAAAAATAGAAAATGGAAGAGAGGAAAAGATGGGCACTGCAGCTCAAAGAGAAATATCATTTTAAAAAGAAAACCACAACAACGAAATAGCTTTAAGTGTGAGAGGAAATTCTACGAAATTGTGGCTTTTTCAAGAGCTTTGTAAATGGAACTGAAAATAGTTCCATGAAAGAACACATTTTCTCGATTTCATTCAGCCGAAAGACATTTAAGGAAAATACATGCCTCGAGCCTGAAATGTAATTAAATGACACTTAAATATTACAAATTATTCTCATGCGTAATAGTGCACTGTACAGTTTCCCTTTTAAACTTTCAATTACTTATACAGTACAACCTCTATAAATATTTTGAAAGGAAAATGTTTAAATATAATGTGTAAATAACTTTTGTGATAGAACTGAAGCTGCTTTATTATATTATTACTAAAACCTATTAAAATAAATCAAACAGGCACAAAAAAGTATAGCAAACTACAGATACTCTCTCATGAGTAATGTTTTTACTAAAACAATTATTTGAAATAAGTTTTGACAAGCAGTTAACCGATTTTCAAAGTGGCAGTGGCTTTATAATCTTGTACGAGTAGTGCTTTAGAAGGTCTCTAAAACACTCCACTGCCAGTAGAGGGCATAGCCCTGATTTGGCTTGAGACCGAAGGTCTGACATTCAGATCTTCAATGTCCAGTCGTGATGGTGGACTCTAAGTTCAAACTTCGTTATCTCCATTTTGTGATCATTTATTAACAACTGAATACTGATACATGCTGGCAATGTACGCAGCACATCCATGGCATCCTGTAAATTGCATTGCCAAAACAAAGAAGCTCAATAAATTCTCCAAAACATAAAAATAAAAAAGATACTGGAATTGCTTATGAACAACCTAATATGTAAAACGAATACTTCTGTAGCTACTGAAGGCGTAGGCAAGAATAGCAATTGCTTTTGGTATGATAAATCTTGAAGTCTTCAAGATATTTCAGGTAATAATATTTTTTTAGGTTTGCTCATAGACTGGCCCCGTAGCTCAGTTGGTAGAGCACCCGATTCCCAGCAGTGGGGGTGCGGATTTTTCTCCGGCCAAATTATTCCTCACCTTCCCTAGAGTCTGGAAGTATGAATGAGAGTGCGATGTGTGCGTGATCTAATGATTAAAACCCAAATAATACGTGTTAACCCCTTCAATCTGTTCCAAATGATGACGGCCGCCGATTTAACCATTGCAGTTAAAGGCGGGGTATAAATGGAACAAAACAATCCATAAATATTATGGATTAGTTTAAAAATGTTTCAGAGAAAAGTGGAATGCTTTTCAGTTCACTGAAACACTTAAAATTACTTACGATTTCAAGCCAAAATGTTTCAGCTGTTCTGTCCAAAGCAGTTTCATTATGTTGTTTCTATAACTATGAAGCAGATGTAATTAACCACCAGTGTGCCAACTAGTGATGCGATTGGATACTGAGTGATTAGTAATTTATACTGGTTGAAGATATGTCATTTTGATGTGAAAGAGAACAGAAATCTGTCGTCTCTGATGAATTATAATTAATATTGACGTTAACAGAATACCTCGGAGGCTGGCCCTATAGCTCAGTCGGTATAGAACCTGCATGCCGTGTTACGGGGACCGGGTTCGATTCCCGGCGGTGCGGATGGGGGCTTTTCTCCGACCAAGATAATTTCTCATCTTCCTCAGAGTCTGGAAGTTAGAATGATGTATGCGAATGTATGCATTTATTAAAACCCAACGAATACGAGTTAACACCTTTGATATGTTCCAAAGGAGAACGGCCGCCTATATTGGATTTAAAGGTGGGGTATAAATGGAATAAATAAACAAAATAAAAAAATACCTGGGCTGTTACTCTTACTTCATAATAGAGTACAGTAACAGTGGAAATGTAGACACCATAATGTAGTGGCTTGAGGGATGGTGCTCCTATTCCCAGCCATGGAAAGCGCTTCAGTTCGAGCCCACTCATCGCATTTTTCGATCCGTGTATACAATCGGTTAATATTCAGCATTATGATTTGGTTTTGGTATAAGGGAAACCATTATGTACTTATTAGTTTCAAGAGCATTTTTTTCCCTGAAATTATATTTGAACTAACTGTTCGAAACGATTCGCCAGCACTTTGTTATATTTCCCCACATTCAACCATACCTTTTTTCCAGCAAGACCAGCTGCAGCGAAAATACAAAGAAAACGGAAGGAAATGATACAGAGGCGCTGGACAATTGAAGAAGCAACTAAGGGAAAAGGCAAGGGAAGGGGTAAGGGTAGAGGCGAAGGAGAGTAGAAATAAAAAAGCTCCAAAGAAAAAAAAAAATGTTGTAATTTCATTCCCAGTGGAGAGAAGTGTTATTCCGGCCGTGTGATCTGCAGACAATTGCTTTCTAAGGACTGTAAAGATCATTCCCTCCTACATCTCCTGGTTTCTTTTATTTCACAGTAAGTTTTGTTTACCACAGACGTCGCAGTATGGGCTGGAAAAGAATTGGATGTCGATTGGATTTTACTGGAGATGCAACTTGAATAGACGACTTTACCTTCTTTACAAAATACACAAATAGCTCCCAATCTCTTCGGCAAAACTTTATTTTAATTATATCTTTATTTTGTTAATTGTATTACTTAATTTATTTGTATTATTGAGATGGTAATCAGTAATTTGCACTCCCTTTAACACATTTTGAAAACCAGTTCTACGATTTAGTGTGCCGTGAAATGGTTATCAGTCAACCATAATTGTATGCCCTAGATCAGGTTATTTACTACAAACCAACCTCCTTAAAGTTTTCCTCTTTAGTAATATGAACCTTCATTTTTATGTACAGATAGCAAATAATTTTTAATGAAATACAGAACAAAGTTCGTTCGGAAGTTCGTTTGTAATTTATGTCCTCCAACGTTAAGTCATATCGGACGAAGAATGGAATGGGAAAAATGATGCTCAAATGAGCCCAGGGTCCATAGAGCTTGGAGTTACCCGACATTCGTCTTTCAGGATAAGGGAAACCCCCGGAAAAACCTTATTCAGGTGACTCACCCTGACCGAGATTCGAACTCGGGACCTCTTGAACCTGAGGCAGACATGCTACCACCACGCTACTGAAGCGGGCATACAGAACAAACTCTTCCAAAATTTAGGATATTACAAAAATGAAGGACATTAGATAAATAGAACATCCAAATGAACATCAAGCTAAGTTATATATTAACGTAATATGTTATTTGTAATTATATATAATATAATATATAATTTGGCCTTGAATTAACGTAAAACATGAAGGTTAATTGAAATTTTAGACAAATAAAGCCTTTAAAATTATAATTCACTACAACAGCACATTAACAGAATAAGTCAATAATTTTTTTGTTTCTTTCGTCTGCTCACAGTACAGATATAAAAGTAAAAACCTGTCAAAGTTAGCATATGTATACGAATTGCAGACATCCAAATAGTATTGGTACTCTTTCAGTAGCTTCCACAAACATCCAGAAGATGTCTCTGCACATTATAACAGTGTATGGAGTCAAACCATGTAGTTTAAACATGAGAATTCCATCAATTTCTTTGCGATACGCTAGCAAAAACAATATAAATGACCACACCCACCCAACAAGGGCATTTAAATAACGACGTAGCGGCTCTTTAGATGGCGCTAGGGCCTAACTGACGGCAGATTCTGAAACTACAATGTTTAAACATAATTTTAATGCAAAAAACGGGAAATGTCATTTTTTGTCATTTTTGACGAAATTTCACCGATACCTCCCCTTAAAGCTAAATGATTCATCTTGATGTTTACTGTTTGTCAGCTTGGTATTGAATTTTTTATATTTTTGTACATTGTATTATATTCATAAATTTGTAAACTATATTCCTAATATACCTTTGGGTAAAATAGGAATCAACAAATTGGATCATAAGTAAATAAATAAATAAATAAATAAATAAATAAATAAATAAATAAATAAATAAATAAATAAATAAATAAATAAATAAATAAATAAATAAATAAATAAATAAATAAATAAATAAATAAATAAATAAATAAATAAATAAATAAATAAATAAATAAATAAATAAATAAATAAATAAATAAATAAATAAATAAATAAATAAATAAATAAATAAATAAATAAATAAATAAATAAATAAATAAATAAATAAATAAATAAATAAATAAATAAATAAATAAATAAATAAATAAATAAATAAATAAATAAATAAATAAATAAATAAATAAATAAATAAATAAATAAATAAATAAATAAATAAATAAATAAATAAATAAATAAATAAATAAATAAATAAATAAATAAATAAATAAATAAATAAATAAATAAATAAATAAATAAATAAATAAATAAATAAATAAATAAATAAATAAATAAATAAATAAATAAATAAATAAATAAATAAATAAATAAATAAATAAATAAAGAAATAAAGAAACAAAGAAACAAACAAACAAACAAACAAACAAACAAACAAACAAACAAACAAACAAACAAACAAACAAACAAACAAACAAATAAATAATAAATAAATAAATAAATAAATAAATAAATAAATAAATAAATAAATAAATAAATAAATAAATAAATAAATAAATAAATAAATAAATAAATAAATAAATAAATAAATAAATAAATAAATAAATAAATAAATAAATAAATAAATAAATAAATAAATAAATAAATAAATAAATAAATAAATAAATAAATAAATAAATAAATAAATAAATAAATAAATAAATAAATAAATAAATAAATAAATAAATAAATAAATAAATAAATAAATAAATAAATAAATAAATAAATAAATAAATAAATAAATAAATAAATAAATGAATAAATATGTATATTTTATGTATTAATATATATACTGTAAATACATAAAACCTCTCTAAAACGGAAAGCGATTGCTCCGGGATTTATTTTCCATTTACACAGGTTTCTGTCTCATAGAGGGTTATGTTTGAATGCTAAGAAATTACAGAAGCTATAGTCGCACAGGTTTACAGTGATCGTATTAAATCCACCTAGATTTAATGAGGAAAACCTCTAAATAGGAAATATTGTAGAGCTAGTATGAATGTGATGAGGTGAGCTGATTTTATGACGATAGCAAATGAAAATCGTTTGGTATTTCATAATTAAAACGAGAATTTGATTTCCGATGAGACATAAACATGGTTTGGTGTGTTACAGAATAGCTCGATATTATTTTTGTACAAAGGACTATTCCAGTAAACAGCTTGACCATCACGGCCTAATTATGCCACCAATTGGCGTTCCGGTGCAGAACGCAGCTGCTAACGCCAGCTATCAACTAAACGCGGAACTCAATGTGACATTGGCAATGCTTTCAGTAGCACGCCATTATTATTTTAATGCAGCAGAATTTCACAGACGCTTTATGGTGTTGCCCGCGTATCTGCAACAGGAAAATTTTATGTATCTATATTAAATAATATTCCGGCAATGTTTATCTTTCTATAAATAACTGATATTAACGATGTAGTCAGCGAATAATTTGCACATCTTTGCGGGATGAGAGATCACCTTTAGGATTGCAAAATTCCTAAATAGAAATGCAACCTTTCCTGAAGATTTTATTCGCTGTTTTTAAACTCTTTTATAGGACATAAATAAGAATTTCTATAAATCACAAATTTTTATATTCATAGCAATGCAAAAGGCACATAAAACAACATAATAACAGTAAATTTGATGTTTTTTGTACTTGAGGATAAAATGTACAAAATGTGGCGGTAGTTATAGCTACCACCATCTTATCTGCTGACTTACAGCCTTATGTGGATGGTGGTTTCTAGCATGTAACGGTTCCCCTTGGTCATAAACATAAAGTCACTTAATATATGCTATATCAAAATAATATTAGGTTAGCATAGATATTCTATACTGATTATTTGGCATCGAAAGGAAATACACAGCTATTACATTTTATATATAGTAGATAGGATATATATATATATATAATTTCTATATATAAAATAAGAAGTGTTTGATGGACTAGAAACGTAGATGAACGGAGAAACAAAAATATGAGGCCCCTCAAGGTTGAGAACACAGGTCGGTCGGATTTCTTCATAACAAAGCCCACTCCCAAGGAACAATACCTGCGAACCATATGAAGGCTCAGTCTGCCGTCCTGTTCTCTCTTTCACGCCAATACGTACGTGATCGATACAGTGCAGTTCTATATAATCCAAATTCCTAAACTTTCGCATCGTACGTGCTTCGTAATTAAGTAAGTGGACGCTGTGGGAAACCTTCTATCGACGTTCGGTCATGCGCACATACAAAATTCGTACGATAGTTTAAACTCGAAATGGAAACCAACCAATTACAGTTTAGAACTTACACACGTGATTCACACAAAAATTCAAAATGTAACGATAGAGGGGGAAATCCAGGAGATAGTGGATCCGTGATTTTGATAGCTGACACACTCTATCTCGGTCGGGTTGTAGTGAAACCACGCCGTACGTATCAGCGCGGCAAGAGTACCTCGAATACACAACACGTGGATCAATTCTTTTTTTGATAACAGAAACACTCTCTGTCGGTCGAGGCGTAGTGAAGAGTCATATTACATATACAAGTGCGGTAAAAAATACACCGAATACACAACACGCATAAAGAACTCTGTCTTTACCGCCAAACACATCACATGAGTCTGCAAACAGCAACTTTCCAGGTGGCGAGTGAGGTACCTGATTACAATTGTGAATAAATCGATCATGGAACAGTCGAGGTCTTTTCTTCGCTAATCACATCACACCCAATCAGGACGTATCCCACACCGTGGAACAAAGAAGAGAGTCCATGCAGCGGGAACCCCGAGGAAAACCCGGACCTCTCCAGTAAACCTCCTACATCCGTAACCCTCACACGTCACCTTTCCTATTTTATGAAGTCTTGAGTGCTGGGAGGACTCAACCAGGTTCCAAATGGGCAGAACCGTCTCAACCACTTAATGATTTATCATAATTGAGTTAAATAAACACATTTAAGAGATTTATTACACTTATTCTATGATGAATAAAAAAGCTTACGTTAATAATTATGTGATGCAGCATACTAATTCTTAAAAAAAAACGTATTTTAAAATATATGAACTGTGAATTTGGAACTGTCTGTGTTTCTGTCTAACTCTATTTTACATTACTGCATTAAAATAATACATAAATCAATTTAAAATATATTATTGTATCGCAGAAGACAACCGTACATTCCTTTCACAGTACCCTGCTACGCTTTCGTAGCTTTTTCGTACTGTAATATGCACATATTCTAGCTCTGCTTTCCTCTGGCAAATGAACTTCAATTTTGGCTAACCGCGTTGCCTTTTGATTTGAATATTGGTTTACTGTGATTTTTCTGGCAAATTTTACTTTTGATATGACAATCTTAGAGGAAGCTTGTGGACCATGTTTACTTTTATAGCAGCGTGAGTTTCCAACATAGGTTTCTGTCGTGAATAGTAATGCATCATCTGCATCTGAAAAAACCTCCAAAATCAGAATAAATAGCCTAATATTCCCCAATTGAGTTTAAAATGCAATGAACTCTTCATCAGTCATAGATTAAAGCTGTTTTTATATTTATTTTTGAGGTTATGGCTGTCCACTACCACATAAGATAACTAAATATAACTCGAAAGCCAGATGAAAAGGTTGTGCTAAAATCCATTGTTAGTATAAAATAAACTCCAAAATTAACTGTAACATATCGTTAATACTTTAAAAATTATATGATTTTCATACAATGTCACTAAAAGTAATGGGTATAACTTGTATGGAAAGAGAAGCATGCATGATTTATTCGGTTTTTATTGATTTAGTTCACATAAATATTAACGTCAATTACGTAAAAATAGTGTATATACATAAATCAATATCACATATTATATAAATTTCGCTCTAAAAGAACAAAAACAGTAGTTACAAAACCATTTACTACGAAAAACAGGCGTATGACACAACTCCTCTTCTAGAATTCACAGCGCTGCCAACATTTTCACGATGCATGTGGTATTGCAAATGGCCACCATACATACAGGAACACCAAAGCTGTTGCTTAAGATCAAATTCTTGACATTGCGGTGCTTTGCATCAACCTATATTATCTAGTATTTAAGCTTACCACTAACCTATAAAGGGTTAAATATACTAGGAATAACCGTATAAAAAGTGGTAGAACTAAAGATCAACTGAACCGCTTCCTGCGAAGCTTGGCGAACAATGTGATTTAATTCATTTTTCTTGAATGACGTGATTGGCAGACCGCAGCTATCGCGGCGCTGCTACATTTACGAATCCGTTTGTTCGGTACTAACAGAGGATCGACTCTCCAGTGCTTTCCAAGTTATAAAAAGGTGCTCAAAATGATGTCCCTATACAATCCTGAAACTGCTGAACACAATTTATACTTAAACCAGTTTCTACTGGAAAGTGTACGCCGAATACTGTCTCCTCATTTTTTGTATATACGGAGATTTATTACATGCATTTTGCATTTAAGTCTCACAGGTATCAGTCATAGATTTAGATCGAGAGCGTTAGCAGGTCGTTTAAATACTATACCTGCCTTCGAAGTAAAATATATTCGAATCTCGCCCAATTTTTCCAGGGTAAGAATTGGGCTGACTATATTGCCTTAACATGGACCTGGTTTATATAAATACTTCTAACAACCTATAAATTAAGGCTGTGTAATTAACGGTGTATAATAATTTCTCTGTAAACTAAAGCTAACAGTTTATGTGTTCCAGCAAAAAAGTTAATGTAAGCACATGATGTTCTGTGTTGATAGCTGCACGAAGTAAATACATCAACACAATGTCGCATTACGTACCTACTACATGAAAGAGTATTGAGCCGTACTGACTTGCAGTGGCATAACGTGCATTCGTTATCTTGTTTGTGGAAGAGCGAAATATTAGTAAGATAACGTACTGTAAACGACAAACACAAATGGAGCACTTGGAAGCTGGTGTATGATATGAAGAATTAGCCAATTAATTATTACACACAACTGTAAATTATTATTGCAGCCACACGTTTTGTCGCTTGACACAAAGAGATTTTGATTTCGTCTTCTTTCTCCGTGTCATAATATTTAATCACGATGTATATGATTTCTCGCATCTGCCGATGTATGGCATTTTGCTATCCAGAAGACATGACTGCATCTGAACGGAGTGTACCTACATTCGCTGGTTCACGATAGGTTCACGTAAACAACTCGGAAGTTTCGCATTCCTTCCGATACGTCTTTACGCTTTGCTATTTAGTAACACACCATGCAACACGTCAATGTTTGTCTCACACAGCAGGGGTGTCGGCGTTGGCGGATGTCCGTAAATCCGGACAAAAGCCACGCTATACTTTTCACAAAGCGCCACGCCCCCGCAGACTGCCCCAACTTCAGCTTCCGAGGTCGAAGGATAGAGTGGACTAACTCTGTCCGATACCTTGGAGTAACATTGGATAGAGGCCTAACCTTTCGCCAACACATCAGAGTCCTAGCGGCAAGGGTACAGGGAGCTATCGCTTCCCTGTATCCTATGCTGGGTTGAGCACGATGCCGCTTGGCCTGAGGTTATACCTCTTCCGAGCGCTGGTAATCCCCGTGATGCTATATGCCTGCGAGATCTGGAGCATGGCCGCAGATAGCTGGTTGGCATGGCTTCAAAGTGCACGGAATAGAGGGCTACGGTCTATCTATTCTGTGGGTCGCTATTTTCCTACCAGGTTGCTTCACGAAGCCTTGGGACTTCTATATGTGGAGAGGATGAAGTTAGGCGCCGGGCATCAAAATTCTACGCAACTTTACCGACTCACAGAAGCGCCCTTGTTAGACCACTGGGAGATTATGACCCCACTAGATGCCGTTCTAGACAACATCGGGTCCCCCGCATGGCATGCGGGCACCCAAGATAACCCAGGAGCTAATCCTAACAGCAGCAAAAGCGGAGCTCCACATAATCTCCTAAGTTGTTTGGCAAAAAATTCTCCCCAACCCAAAACAAAATTAAAAAACACATGGGTGCAGGGAATTGCATCCTGTCCTTTCATCCCGAAGGTAAAAATTGTAACCTCACAAAATTCCTCTAATCTAAAAACCCACACCATATCCATCCTACAAAATCCCGTTCAAATACCTTACCTGCGGTAAAACCCTTAACGGGTGGGCACGCAGCAAAAACCTTCTGGCTATATACAGCCAGCCAGCACGTCATGATCATAGTCACGTCAATCTTTGAAGTGCAAAGATTGTTACTCTACGAGGTGTGTGAGCTAGTGTGTTGCAGAGCGACTCCTTCAAGTACATACATACGAGTCACAACCACTGACATTATGCGCAGTGTAGCTGCGAGTATATCGCATCTACTACCTACTTTCTTCAAAAGAACTGTAGTGGAATTATAAATAATAGGAACAAGTTGAGTTTTGAGAATAAATCTTACATGGTCTTGATTATGTTGCAAATCTACTAACTGTTTGAAAATCAGGAGCTGAAAAGCGAATTCTTTCTGTATTCCTTCAACACATAGTGTTGCCAAATGAGATTCATTATGAATCTAAGATAAGATATGCCTTAGATTAACATGCTATTATGCAACTGGCGAGTCACTGCACCCCATCTCAATTACTTAATTAACAGTCTCATTTTCAGTAAGGGGCCTTGCCGTGGATGAGAGGTTAGACCTCTCGACTCTCACCAAGGCGGTCAACTTCGACTCGACCCAGGCGACCGTAAAGTGAGAGTTGTGGTGGACAACGCGACACTGGGGCAGGATCTCCGGTTTCCCCCGCCATCTCATTCCACCGGTGCTTCATCTCTATCTCATGTAACATCAGTGTCACTATCTGCATTGGTTAGTAAAAGCGTGCGTTAAACATTACACATTTCATTTACATACAATTTCTATGTATAATAAGATGCCATAACTCGAAAACCAAGTGTTAATTTAATAAATAAATAAAATGCTTTTGCAATTTTATATGAAGGACGTATCCGTTACTGAATTTCCTTCTTACCGTTCGTCAAATGAGGGGGTGCTGAGTTCTCTGATTCACATGTTCATCATCATCCAACTTTATTACGTGTGACGTGTCACATTTATGTGACATGACATAGTTATGAGTATTCAAATACGAAAGGGTACTGAGGAAAGGTGCAAAACTTACTGACCCCATTTTGTCCGTTTCTACTATTAACGTTGTCATTACTTTGCCCCTATTATTTTAATCTTCACAGAGTTCTCGGAGGAAAAAGGAATTGCTACCTGACGTCTCAGAATACTCAGTTGCCTGACACTGATATCTCATTTTATTATACTCTTTCTCAGGCTAGAACGAGTAAACAGGTTACCGCTTCTATGAACAACCATTAATTTTCTTCCACCTACCAGCAGCCTAAGAGCGCCCGGTTAAAGTAGCTTTGCCTCTCCTTGTGTCCTCCCATATGTTTACAGTAGATCATTATAGTTTGAGACAGATTAAATCAACCCGCAGCTCCTTCGTTACAGTCTAGTGACAAGCACGACTCTTGAGAAAGAGTACTAAAATAAGCACTTGTTGATTTTGCTGCACCAAGGTGGCCGAGCTGCTTAAGGTACAAACTCGTAGAGAGAGATCTCGGTTCAAATTTCGTCAAAAATGTTATACCTGAGAATATGTTCTCATCTTTTTCTTTGTTTTTTGTTCTCACAACTGGCAAATATTGGGAGAAACTCTATGCTACCTGGAACCTTTACTTCCTCAAATACCGTCTTTGATACCGTATGTAGTAAGAACAGGAATTAAGGCTCACTGAAATAATTATATTTAAAAAAGGAAGCTTACTATAATGATAGAACTTCGTATATATTATATGAGCTAAAATTTATGCTTTTTCTGTTTTCAGTTTTGAGGTTGTAGGGCCTAAAATTAATAGTATTAAATTAAAATCCGTAAAATCAGCAGTGAAGTTAAAACATATTCAAAAGTCGGAGAAAACATTTATTCTCATCATATTAAAACGAGAAACATATAATGCAGTCCCTCTAAGTCATAGCAGAAAATAATTGTAAATTTAAGGGTTTCACAGTAACACGTTTTTCGCTGCATAATGTCTGGAGTTTGCATTCGTAAAAACTCGGTAACGAATTAGTTTCGGAAGGTTGGTAGACTTTATCGACTGTGCTTACTGGGGACAAAATGGTTCATGTCGCATTTCCGGAGGCACAAAACAAACACAATCGAGACACGGATTTGATTAGAGTAATTGCACTTCTAGCTGGAAGCTACTTTTTTTTTCCTGTGCCGTATTTTTCGTCTCTGCGTGGTGAACAAACAGGAAAACATTTTAAAAACAAAATGTACAGCGCTGTTTTATCGTCCTACATTTTTTACATCCGCTTCCTCTCTCTTCCCCTCGGGGGATTTTGATTTGAGATTATTTTGTTCCAATTACAACAGAGCTCAACTTCAAGAGATAACCATCTGCATATACACAGACATTGGGCTTTAAAAATTACAAGCCAACTCGCTCTGTTTATATACATTTTTACCACAAATCCATACAACGAACATTTTATTTCCGTAATTTTTTCCCTGTATGAAAATCTAATTAGGGGATTGGGGGGTTAAGTAAAGCAGAGACGCGGTGTAACCTTCATATGTTTTCCCCCAGTTGCTGCAGGCAACGAGCTCTAGCGATAGCTCCGCCATATTAAAACAAACGCTAAGCGTAATTCCGTGATTTATTGCAAGCGGTGTATGTTGTTTCCGTAATGCCCAACACGGCACTCTAACATTGATACCTGGAGTTGGAGGGGCGGAAATTGTTCCAGTCACTTTGCGTCGGCTTTAGCGACGGCTAGGGGAGGCTTAAATGCGGATTCTGGCCCCCCTGGGGGTGGGAAAGCGGACGTATTCTTTGATATCCCGAGCTCATCTCCTGGCAAACGTCCCAGAAATTAAACGCTGGAAATAGTTGAATTTTAGCGCTGGAAATGCTAAAACAGTGCAAATGAAGCTAGACAAACTACAGTCAGGTTTTCCTTAATTAGAACAGAATCCCAAAACAGCCAGGGAGGAGTTTGCATGTTATTATGTCATTACAGCCACAGTAATATAGAGGGTGACTATCTGTAAATTTATTGACACTTGGTCTCTACGCGGTGTTGCCACACTGTGTTTTGTATTTCTATGTGCTGAGGGTTGTGAAACTTCATATTTACAGCTATTAGCATAAGTAACGCAAAGAACGATTTTGAATTTATCTGGCCAAACATTCATTAAGACTGTTCTACAAATTATTTATAATACCAAAAAATGAATTAATAACTAGATATGCTCACATTACCTTCCCTAACAATTATGTTTAATTTCTATTTATTCTAATAATTTACTTTAGTGCTTAAACTTACATATGTATATATCCTCGTATTTATTAAAAAAATTAAGCCACTGAAGCATTTTTATTTATGTATTGAGCCAATGACAACACGAAATTACGGGCATTTATCAAATGCAAAGTAAAAGGGATCATAAACAATTTTATACAGTAAAAGCATTAAGGGGAGTCGAAATGCCCTATCTTGCCAATGTTAATTAAGACCCATTATCTCAGCAACTATTTAATGTAATGAGCTAAATTTTAAGGTATATTCAACAGTACCTTTACATTTTAGTTAATTGATGGAAATTATATATTTCTTCACACTAGCCGTATATAGGCTAAGGTTTTTGATAGAATCAACATGAAAAATTCAATGCCATGGCCGGGATTTGAGCCACGGATCTCCTGGTTTCCGTCCAGTCGCTCTAACCCGTTGAGCTACCATGCCAACTTACTGTCATGACATTAAATTCCCCATTTGGCTCATATCCCGGTAGACCACTAGGCGCTCTGGCATCCAAGATACACCTTTTGTGGTGACTTACTATCGCAAGTACTTGAGTCCCAGGCTTCATCATTTAACTCATATTATTTTAGTTAATTGATGCAAATTAATCATTTCTCCACACTAGCCGTATATAGGCTAAGGTTTTTTATAGAGTAAAATGATGAAGCCTGGGACTCAAGTACTTACGATAGTAAGTCATCACAAACGGTGTATCTCGGATGCGAGAGCCCCTAGTGGTCTACCGGGAACATATACGAGTCAACTGGAGAATATGTCAGGACGGCACGTTTGCCATGGTAGCTCAAAGGTTAAGAGTGACTGGACGGAAACCAGGAGATCCGTGGTTCAAATCCTGGCCATGGCATTGGATTTTTCATGTTGATTCTATCTATCAAAAACCTCATTCAGGTAATTTACCACAATCGAGGTTCGATTTCGGGATCTATTGAATGTTACACAGACCACGGAAGTGGGCTTTATCTACTCTTTTTTCGAACGTATAATTTATACACTGCATCTAATACATTTTATGTTCAGAAAAATTACTCATCACTAGCGTTCGCTCGTTTACAATGCTAATCCTTGGGTTGGTATTACTTTTGGTTATTACATTTAATTTACACACACACACACACACACACACACACACACACACACACACACACACACATGTTCTCTCCCTATCTCTCTTTAGGGAGGATGGCGAATAATCCTGGCTAAAGAAAAATTTCACCCCTTCAACTGGAGATGAAATCCGAGACCTTTGGATTTAAACGACCAGACCACCGAAGTACTTTTGTTTCTGATTTCAAAACCTCAGTTTTGCGATTGATAAAAAACAAAACAGCAGTACTATAGCACTTTCCTTAGAGCAGGTCATGGTTTGAAGATCTCCACTAAAGTGGTAGCACATAATTGCATTAAGCTTCCGTTTATGCGATATATAGAATTATCGAGAGAGATGAAGCAATATGTTAACATCTGAGAGGGTAGAATTCAATTTCCTGAAAGTAATGACAGGTTTAAAGGACATAAAGGTAGTTGCGGAAGTAATTTAAGCAACAAGAACACATGCATTAAATGCCAGGCTTCTGCAATACACCTTTACCTGTCAAATAGGGTCTTTATCTGAGGCGTCAATTTCATGCTAATGAGAACGTCTGCATCAAACATCTGTTGTTGCTTGGAGCTAAAGGTGATAACTTTCTATATTACAACCTATAATAACAGAAATATGCATGTAATTAGTATAATACATCACGAATATTGAATTGGTTCTCCTGAATTATATACAGCATTGTTTTGTTTAATGTAAAAAAAAAAAAGAATGTGGTTTATTACTTACTCTGTTATGTATAATTAGTAGCGGAAGTATTTTATTGTATCCAAAAATTAGATATCAAGAATTACTGTAAATAGAAGCTTTGAGAGTCCTTGAATACAATAAAGAAATTTTTAGGAAAAACTGCATGTAGCTACGTATGTGTGAAGAACGTAATTAAAAAGAAATATGGGTTTAGTAATTCTTTTAAATTGATATTTAATTTATTCAATACCTTCCTAAGATGTTATACGAAGATTTTCAAGAAAATGTCCCCTCCCTTTCAGACTAAAATTTACGTGGAATATTTTTCAAAAATTAAAATTTTCTCTGAAATAAGTCTAAGGATTTTGATTAACATACCATATATTTGGGGCACTTTAATGACAAATAAAATGTATACTTATATACTGAATTTTCTGGGAATGCCCTTAGAAGCCTTTGTCATTCTCTAGATATACTTTTGATAGCTTAATTTTCTTACTTTTTTTAATTATGGGCATTATTTAACTGCTGTGGTTCTCACTGCTCCATTCTATTTTGGGCCCAAAATATCGTTTAATTTGGCTTAGGGACCTCTTTATCAGACTTAAGGATATTTTATGTGTCGTAAATCTACGTTACGGGACCAATGACATTACTTTCCTTCCGAAGGAAATTATTCTAAATATTTAAGCAACGAAAAAGCCTATTGCTGGTTTGAACTTGCGATCTCGGGAACCAGAGGCTAGCATGTTAGCCCTATACTATGGAGGAAAACTTATGCATAACTGGTGAATTCTAAGAGACATAATTTTTACTGCACTAAAATGTAGATTTCGTAAAACGCACAACTTTAGGTCAAATACAGCGTTTTATGGAGTGAACCATTTCCCAAACATTCCTTGTTATACAAGGGTCGCTTGATAAGTGTGGCAAATTTTCATGAAGAGATGGAATTTTTTTTTTGCAAATTTGTAGGTGGTAAGTTTGATTATTCAAAAGATCGTACAGAAAATTTGAATGGCTACAATATACAATTCATTGTTGACAGCCATCTGAACTGGTCAGTGTGATAGCTGCGATTGAAAAAAGGGGACGGAGTTTCGGTTTCGTGCTGATATTAAACATTTTCATTTGAAATCCTGAACTACCGCCCAAGTCAAAACTAAATTGGATGTAGTTCACGCGGACTCTGCACCAACATTGAAGACCATTTAATTTTATATTAATAAACTTAAACGTGGTCATAAAAGCACCAAAGATGAATCGTGCTCTGGTCGCCCAACTGAGGTCACCACACAGGACACCATTGAAAAAACAGAAACATGATTTGATCATGCAAGAGTGCCGAATCAAAATTTGTGAGATTGTTGAGGCTGTAGGTATCTCAGTAAGTGCAGAATATCCTGCACTTAAAATTTTTTAGTGAAAAAGCTGTGTGCAAGATGGGTGCCGCGGTTGCTCACAGTCGACCAAAAGCGCATCCGGAAAAACATTTCTACCAAGTACCTGTTGATGTTAAATCGCAATCCGCAAGACTTATTTCACCGATTTGTGACCGTGGATGATACTTGGATCCATCATTGCACACCAACTTTAATACCTTTTATAGTATGTATTGAAACTATTAGAACTATTATTCGTCCTAGTACTTTAGCAATTCGAGAGTCAAAACAATGGACAAAGGCTGGTGAAAGTGCACCAAAAAAGGCAGGATCATTTTGTCAGATTGTAAGTTGATGGCCAATGTTATTTTGGGATATCAAGGAATAATCCTCCTAGACTACTTGGAAAAAGCCAGAACCATAACTGGAGCCTATTATGCTTCATTGCTGGAACGTTTGCAACATGAGTTGACTGAAAAGAGGCCGAGATTGAAAAGCAAAATTATGCTCCTTCACCAGGATAATGCACCATCGCATACATCAGCAATCGCAATGGCAAAAGTGCATGAATTAATTTTTCATCCCTCTTATTCAGCAGACTTAGCCCCAAATGACTTCCTCCTCTTCCGAAACTTGAAAATTTGGCTTGGTGGTAAGAAATTTTCATCAAATGTAGAAGTGATGCTCACCGTCGATGAATATTTTGCAGACCTTAACGGAACCTATTTTGCCGACGAGATGAAAAAGCTGGAACATCGCTGGACTAAGTGTATAAGCATTAATGGAGACTATGTCGAGAAACAAGGTAAGATGTTCACGAAAAATAAAAATATTCTTGTTTTTTTTTCCGCCAGAATTATCAAACTACCCCCGTATTCCTGAGTTTTTTTTTAGTAATTATGTATTTTCTCAAATGGGAAGTCTTATTCGTATTATTTTGCTTGCCTCGGTAGCGAGGTTGGTAGCATGTCACGTTTCAAGAGGTCCCGAGTTCCAATCTCGGTCAGGGTGAGTTACCTGGATAAGGTTTTTTCCGGGATTTTCCCTTATTCTAAAAGGCGAATGTCAGGCAACTCTAAGCTCTTTGGACCCCGGGCTCATTTGAGCTTAATTTCACCCATTTCATTCACCGCCCGATATGACGATGTTGGAGGACGTAAATTACTAATATATATATATTCGTATTATGTATTATGCATTAGCACATATACCAGCTCCTTAACTGATTTAACTATAATTTATTGTATGCCTACATTCTTTTTACACTCACAGATGATTTCTGTAGTTGTTTATCTCGATTCACATAAAGCATCATATACATAGAAGATGGCCGCGCCTGGGCCGAGTGGCTAGGCCGCTTGACTCTCACCAAGGAGGTCTAGGTTCGATTATAGGTGACTGTAAAGTGAGATTTGTGGTGGACATTTTCTCCGGGAATTACGGTTTCGCCCGCCATCATTCCACCAGTTACTCCATGCTTCTCTTTCCTATCATTCATTTCACCCTCATCTATCATCCACTTCTCTTGCTCTCTCGCCCCAGGTTTCTAAGCTGGTGGAATCCGTGTTCCCTAACACCGGGCTCGGTGATGTACAATGAAGTTCCTCCTAAAGGGAGGAAAATAAGTATAGCTGGAAGAGTAAGTATACTTAAGAGTAGTTTGTACATTAGTATAGAAAGATATATGAGTGACACATCAAATTTTTAGAAACAGGCATAGTATGTATTTTTGTGAACAGAGATCAAAGACGCAAACATTTCCAAGAATGTCTCTCAGCCAAATTATCTTTGCATGGAAAACTTTTCAAACTTTTAAATTTAAGACACCGTATGTTTAAGGTATATACTCCAAATAAAATGTAGGTATATCTTGAATTTTCTGTGAATGTCCTCAAAGTTCTCTTCAGTCTGGATGGCTTTTGCTTAACTCCTAAACTGTAAGAGATAAGAGAAAATCTTACAAGGCAAACATGCAGAACTTGTTAAAGCATATAATTTACATCTAATACAACTTTTTATGGAGAGAATTATTTCCAAGATTTACCTTATCTGTTTGAATTTTACAAGACTTATTTCAAAAGAGACGTTAATCTTTTCTTACGTCCTAAACAGGTAAAGGAAATATAATATAAATGACGTCGAAGGTCGACCAGCTCTTAAAAGTTTTATCTGTTGCTTAAGCTTACTAGATTCTCCTGTTCGTAAGGCACATATATGGAGATATGTAATAAAGCCATTTCTACAAGTGTCTGTCGAGCTTTACGTGAACTACCTAGAAGCTTAAGCGACTTTAAGAGTATTCTGTACAGATGTGATTAGAGAAAATCACATGAGTGCGCTCATGCATATTTATTTTTACAATGTAGTGTATCTTTCTGCATTTTCCATTCATGCTACCATAGGTTAGAAGTTTAAGTACTTCCAATCTGTGTTTTGTATTTTTAACTCGGACATTAATAGGAGAGCTGTTCAATAAAGAATGATCATAATTTTTTTTACGGTCATAATTTTTCGCACTAAAATTCAGTCTTGTGATATTCTGTTAACTTAATGTGAAACAAACACGCCGTAGTAATTTCATTGTTGGTACTCCTGGTTCCCGCCTGTGAGAACCAGGCAAGTTCAGACATGTTCATTATCGTCTACCGCTGCAATGGAGGTAACATGCAGTTAAAGGTGATGTTAGAGGAAGATCCGGAGTTTCTTTCAAACGTAATCACTGCTGATGAAACTTGGCTACATCATTTTGATCCTGAGAGCAAACAGCACAGTTCAGTATGGAAATCTCCTTCATTACCAAACCCCCCAAAAGTAAAAGTGGTTACTTCTGCTGGGAAAGTTATGGTCATCTCATTCTTTGATATTTATGGAATTGTTTATCAGTATGTTGTACCTGCACACACGTCAGTAACTGTACAATACTACAGGGATGTTATGAAAACATTGCAAGTCCATATCAGGTGCAAAAGACCACATTTCCATGAAGCAGGCCGGATGCTGCACCACGATATTACTTGGCCGCATATTACCAATGTTGTTGCTGAATATCTTGCAAAATCAACGAGAAGTGCATCCCTCACCCTCCCTATAGTCCGGATTTAACCCATGTGACTTTTTTCTACTCCCTAACTTGAAGAAACACCTTCGTAGGAGGCATTATCCATCATCAGAAGCAGTGGTGAAGGCTGCGGAGGCGATTTTGAAGTATCTCTCAAAAATGGTTTCCAGCATGTCTTCGAAAACTGGCAGAAACGCTGGGACAAGTGCATCGCATTCAGGGGAGACTTTTTTGAAAAGGACCATCAAACTTATGAGGATGAGTAAAGGTATGTTGTCAAAAAAAAAAAAAAAAAAAATTGTGATTTTTCTTTATTGAACAGCCCTCGTAGAACGTATTTAATCGTCTAACTAGTTTATGTTGCAGATGTGCAAAATAATGATGTGTGTTATGAATTTTACCATTTAAGTCATACAATATTTACTTACACTCTTTTGTAAACTTTTACTTACGATTCAATTAAAGCAGCTTTTATATACGAGTATAACAAGTTTTGGAAGCAAGCGACCATGTCATCTCCAGCTGTTTACTTAGTTAACACTTCCAGGTTGTGACAGTTATTTTTTATTCTAAACCCCTAAACAGTGTTAATAGTTAAATTTTATTATTTTAAATTTATTTAGAAAATAATTCAATCTAAATTATTAAAACTTTAGTGGAAGCTGTACAAGAGTAAGAAACAATTGAAGGTGAACTTGTAACTGAATAGGTAGAAACGAAGGAAAAAATAATATTAATATGTTTAACGACGGTAATAATTGTCTAAATTAAAAGAAATATTGTGGAAACGTTTCCACAATTTAGCCTACACACGGCCAGTGTGAAAGAATAATTAATTTCCATTAATTAACCTAATAGTGGTTAACTATAAAGCCCGGGCCTTAAAGTACTTACATGTAGTAAGTCGCCATTAAGGTAGTTGTCTCATGTGTTTATGAGAACTCCTAAGTGGTTTACCGGGAAAATACGAGTCAGTTGGAGAATTTAATGTCATATCGGCACGTTGGCCATAGTAGCACAATGGTAGTGCGGCTGGACGGAAACCAGAAGATCCGTGGTTCAAATCCCGGCTATGGCATTGAATTTTTCAGTCTGACTCAACGTTTCCACAATTTAGCCTACACACGGCCAGTGTGAAAGAATAATTAATTTCCATTAAAAGAAATATTATTTGAATGTTAAATTGTTTAAATATGATTTAATCAAAATATTATGTAAATTACCCAATATGCTAATGAAAGGTGAGTTGCGAAAGATGACGTAAACCAATGAGAAATTGTTGAATCGCCATAGCAAAGGCAAATTCAATAACTTCAGATTAGTCAGAGTGAACATCATTCTGTGTATGAACGTCATCAGGTTTAGGAGCCAAACTTTATCATTGTGAAGGAACTCGATTTCATGTTATGTTGTGAAATAAACAGACGTTTATAAAGTTAAATATAAATTTATGTTAGAAAGCGCTTTTGTTAACTTAAAATGAATTAAATATTGGAATATTTAAGAGGAAGTTTAACTATTATTTCATTTCATTTAGTAAATTAGTTACAATTCCCGTCCGAGACGAAAGGTAAGGGATACCCATGCTTCTACTGCAGCAGCTGTGGATAACATCTAAAGGAGTTGCTCATCCTGAGACTCTGGATCTGAGCAGAGGCTCAGATTCAGACAACCTGAAACATCGGCACCATCCCTAAGGACCCAACGCAGCTACATCTGCAGGACGCTACAGAGATAATGTAGTCGCAAAAGCCGCCTCGATAAGGTGCTGAATCGCATCATTCCATTTAAAATCCCGTCACAAATAGCTTCCCAACCTGGGGCTTCGAGATAATCCACGAGGAGATCATCTCATCTCATCATTCCATTTGAAATTTTGTCTCAAGGTGTAACTATACAATCACCACAGTCTAGCGCGTTCAACTCTGGCTTCCTTTTGAACACTTGACAGTGATCAGTAGTGGAAACATTAATGTGAACATTTCTGTTATTCATTGAAGTAGAAAAAATAATATATCCTAATACACATCTGTTAAAGGCATTGCTGAAACTCAAAAGTGAAAATACGAGACAAACTTATTCTATTTTCTTCAAAGATGCAACTAACGCACATTTACCGCACTTTACTGTTATGTTGAACAACTTTTTTTTTTTTTTTTTAAACAGAACTGTCCATTTATTATTTGTTATTGTCTTAAGTCCTCCAATGTAAGTCATATCGGACGATGATTGAAATGGGTGGAGTTACTCGAAATTGATCATTTATTGTAAGGGAAAACTGAGATAAAATTATTATAAAAGTAACTCAAGCAACTGAGATTCGAACTCGGTACCTCTTGAATGTGAGTTGGCCACGTTACCACCACGCTACAGGGGCAGGTATTTGGAATCTGAATATACATTTAACCTTTAAATTTTACCTTGTCTGCAATAGATGCAGCAATATCATTATCTAAATAAGTTATTTTATGAATTCAATAATATTTTTCATTATACTCAGTAACAGGTAAAATATGTAGTTCTTTTAAAATAACCTCATATTGGCACACTTCTTTTAGGAAATTGAAACGTATGTACCATAGCCTATTTTCTATAAGGACTAGATTATGTTATATACCAAATTTGCTCTCTCCTAACTCTATCTCTACACCTATATGTCCCCTGTACACACACATTCACACACAATTAAGTTTAAACAAGAATTTTCAAAATCATATGGGATCCATGGATCTTCTGGTCTCCGTCCAGACGCTCTTAACGCTTGAGCCACAATGGCCGACGTGCCAGCATGACACTAAATTCTCCAACTGACTCGTGTTAGTTGTCTCATGTAGTTTATCGGAAAAAACACGAGTCTGTTGGAGAATTTAATGTCATGCTGGCACGTGGGCCATAGTAGTTCAAAGATTAAGGCGGCTGGACGGAGACCAGAAGATCCATGGTTCAAATCGCAGCTATGGCATTGAATTTTTCAGTCTGACTCTGCCCTTTAATATACGATCCTTTTAATGGTTTTCTTTTCTCATTTTCACTTACTTTCTAGAGGTAATTTTTCTTCCACAGATTCTTCTTCCAAGAACACATGTTTATATTTACTTCATGTTGATTGAGATAAACAGTATACTGTAGATGTCTTTGTGGTTGCAAAATTCTGGAACTCTACATTTATAAATTGTGAAGTTATAGCCTATACCAAAATGATCATATCCAGCATTTTATACAGCCTCTCCCCACAGCTCTGGCCAAACTACATAATATCACAGTTCTTAACGAGACTTTGAAATTTCCGAAATTACCTCCACAGAATTAACAAAACTTACTCATCACTCAGGGACTGTCTTGAGAAAGCAGTGCAAATGACATATCTCTTGACGAAATGCACACTGTTTCCCAGAAAAAACCAACATCACCTCGAAGGCTTCCTCTACACCAATTACTCAAATACCAACAATACGGTCAAAGCCATTAACTTCCTATAGTTAATCTTTGAAGAACTCAAGAAATAACATATTTGTATTAATATTTATAACCATATGCAATCAAACTGTAAATACTCCGTGATTTACGTATAGGTAAGACACGTGTTGAAACTAGATACAGTAAATTAAAAAGGGGGATATAGGAGACTGAGTTATTGTCAAATCATAAAATAGTGTATCAGTGATTGCTAACTTGAAACTCCTGTTCTTTTTGTGATATCAATAAAAGCAAATCAAAGTTGATTTAAGACTTCAGAAACCCCATAAGTGTGGCAAATTTCAAGCAAAAAGAAAAAAAAAATTCAGGAAACATTTTAGAAATTTGAAAAGATGAAGATAAACTTTTATTTAAGGTGTTTAGGGTGGAGGTTTCTTTGAAAGTCTTCGTATCATAATCTTGGAAGGAGCCTCACTACCAATTTGTTTTGTTTATGTAAAAGTTCGTCTTTGAGTTAATGTCTCTCCGTCTCTCTGTCTCTCTCACACTCATACTCACACCTTTAATACTGATCTTTTCCAAGTCCAAATCCAAGTCGTATACTGACAGGCTGTTAACAGCCAGAAGGTTTTTGCTGCGTACCCACCCAGGTTTTGGGCCTGACCGCAGGTTGATAATTTTGATGATTACAGGATGATGTGGGATTTTTTGATGAGGAAATTTGTTGAGGTAGCTTTTTGCTCCTCTTTATTTTGTACAGGACTGATATTTTCCGATTCTATTCCTTCTTTTATTACTCATAGAACGTCAAAACAATTTCCAGTAAATGTCAGTATCAAATATTTTTGGAGAATGCAACACTTGCTCTATTTCCATAGAGAGATGATAAAGAAAATAATTGTTAATCATGCTAGTTTAAATTTTTCATCCTAGATCTTCAGAAAAAAGTTTGTTTATTGTTATTGTATGTATAGATTTATTAATGTTTTCTTTAATATTATTAATACCTGTAAATTAAGGTCGCAGTGCTAGGTTTCTTAACGCTGCCTCGCTCCTTTTCAAACTCAACTCAACTCAATACTGCCAGTATTTTTTCAGACGTGGATTTTGGAGAAGAAAACATCTAGTAAAACCAAAATTTGAAGGGCAGTGATCAGCATTGTCCAGAAGTCTGAACAACCATGCATTTGATTGTTGAAACCTAGAGTTTCAATAACCCAGTATTTATTGATCATTTGAAGCGAAGAGCAGAAGATGCGGAACAAAGCAATACCAATGCGTTACGTTAACATTGCAGTAAATAACATTTGAATCATAGGCAACTTGTAACGATCAACTAAAGGAAAATGAATACGCATTATGCTGTCGTCATATCGAACGTACCTTACTGTATTTCATTACCAAATAGGGTGAGCGATTTTCACTAAAATGCCATGAACATCTGGTCACGCTTAGACGCGACAAAGGAGTGATGAAACAAGTATTAAAAAAAACAAAAGAATATACCATACACACAGCAATGAAACTAAACAATAGCCGTAGCGTCGTAAATCTGTTGATAAGTCTTGCGCTGTCTGTAATTTTCCACTCTCACCGAAAGGCAGCAATATTATATTTATTATTATATGAAAGTATTTATAAAGCATATTAAAGTCGCTACGTGCCTAGCAACGTTTTATGTATCATAACAACAAAACTGTGAAACAAGAAGGCAGAATGCGTTTGGGAGCAAAGGGTTTAAACCGGTGATATTATCCATTTAGATAGCATCAAGAAGTTACATTCTTCCACCTTTGGTTAATGCAACAGTGGCTTATATACGTAATACCTTTTAGTATTAACATGCATATAAATTTGTTACATTTCTACTGCTATAGCGCCAGTGATAACATATGGAATTGAGATCATCTGAGAAAAGCTGAAGATCGGACACCTGATCGGAATAGAAAGAATAAAAGCACTTTTTTGTAGTTAATTGATGGAAATTAATCATTTCTTCACACTAGCCGTATATAGGCTAAGATCTTTGATAGATAGAGTCAACAAGAAAAATTCAATGCCATAGCCGGGATTTGAACCACGGATCCCCTGGTTTCCGTCCAGTCGCTTTAACCCATTGAGCTATCATGGCCAACGTGCCGTCCTGACATTAAATTCTGCAGTTGACTCATATATTACCCCGGTAGACCACAAGAGGCTCTCGCATCCGAGATACACCGTTTGTGGCGACTTACTATCGTAAGTACTTGAGTCCCAGGCTTCATCATTTAAGTCTTAATATTTTTGTTAATTGATGGAAATTAATCATTTCTTCACACTAGCCATATATAGGCTAAGATATTTGATAGATGGAGTCAACAGGAAACATTCAATTCTATAGCCTAGACGGAAACCAGGAGATCCGTGGTTCAAATTCCGACTATGGCATTGAATTTTTCATGTTGACTCTATCAATAAAAGCACTGTTCATGAAGAGGATTACCCGAGTTGGAAAAACAGCGTCATTCCTGATGGTGTATGAAATGATGAGGGGGATGTACTTCATTAAAGACATACGAGCTCAATTCTACTTACAATCAACAGAAGCAAACAGGGTCCTAGTAAACATCAGGGAAAGGAAGAAAATTGAAATCGACCTCGACTTTTACAACTCACTAGCGATTTTGCAAACAGATGGACTAGAAAGGACAATACGCAGTGGCACGTCACAGCACGACTCTCCATACACTCATTTCGCCACAAGATATGTGTAAACAAGAAGTTCCACGAGCCAGACGAAGACTGCGGGTAGAAGTGTAGTAGATATATCATAACATGTAGGAAAAGAACCAGAATAATTAGAGACTATAGCAAACACTGAAATGTTAAAATAACCTAATGCTCAAACTTGAGTGTACATTTCTCTATTAATAATAATCTAATGCTATCCATAAGTTGTTTATTTGGTTCAGGCAGTTTGTCAAAACTGACAAAATAAATTTGGGATTTTAGGGTATTTGAATAATGTGACAGGTCCAGCTCCATACCAGACACGGGAGGGAATGTGTCCGCTTTTGTTCGCCAACAATGGTATTCTCCCCGAGGAAGTGCCGGGCCTCATTCCTTCAAGACGCGACAAGATAATTCTGGAGTTTCTTTGCCCCGCTTACCGGAACGTTCTGAACTCGCTAATAGTGATATATAAGCGAGCTGGGCACAGTAAGTGTTGTTCTCCGAAATGTAAAGAGCTGCTCAGCATGCGATTAGTAAAGTTAGCGTCCAATTCTGATGGCAGCAAGTGCAAGACTGTGGGATCCCTAACGTTTAACAATTGAGAATCCGCAAAATGTCTCCCTGTCCGCATTGGATGGCGCACAGGTACGGAAAGTTTCTTAGAAGGCTTTCCGTGCCAGCAAAGGAACATTTATTTTCTTAAACCATCCACTACAATACCGAAAACCAATGCCCATCGTGCCACATCATGTAACCCTGACAGATGGCATGAAATAAAAGACAGGAATATTTGTGATTAGTAATAACTATAAAGAGGAAACATTTGAGGAATATTATGCATAAACATGACTTCTTTTATCAAAATATGAAAACATATAGTAAACGTAATAAAAATAAATATATATTTTAAAGTAAACGTGTAGTTTAAGGGGTTCGAGGTTTTCATTAGTTTTAAAATATAGTCTTTGTAGATTTTCAATCAGAATTAGCAATAAAACACTAAACGAAATGCCAAAACTTACCTGGAGTTTATCGACTTTAATGGCTCTGAAGCGGTTAAATATAGAAACAAAGGAACAAATCTGTTAAACTGAAATGATCCTCTGCTGCAAATTATTCTTACAAACCCTATTCCTCCATCTACTTCATGTTAATGAGATAAACAGTTATAGAACTTACTTTATTGATATGTAATTTTAGGTTGACACCGAAACTAAGGAATGCAATCAATAAAGAATTGTAATGGATTTCAAGGGAATGTATATTCGTGTGAAATTCGTGCAGGTGCAGTTGAGTCGAATAGCAATCGTGTTGAATAGTTGTTTCAACAAAAGAAACGTAAGAAACAATGTTATTAGCAGAGTTCTAAAGGGTAAGCACTTGACTCTGTTTGAAAAGGTATTCTTCGGATCTTTAATAACAGCATGACCGAGACTAATAATCACAATGGTCAAAATAGTCACAAAGGGAATATTTCTGTGAAAAGAGGGCTTCCAGAAGTGAAAGTTACACACACCCACGCACAGCTGTGACCAGTAAGGAGAGACAGTTCGTGGCTTGGGACCGATTAAAAAAGTCATCGCTTCTTTCTTGGTCGTAGGCAGACCAGAAGCGATGAGAGAAGATATTTGTCTGTTCATATGTACGTGAAGAACGAATGAAGTTTTATCGAGTAATAAGCATTTCACGTACAGTAACTCTAAACAGTGATATTGGTAACCCTTGGTCGGCAATTTCGAGTTTGATGTAATGATAAAAAGCAGTCATTAAACCAGTTTGGAACGGGCATTCCAGTGTCATTAAAACCATCCTTCTCATACATACCCACGCATACCCCCTGAGAGAACGTCATTGGTCAACCCTGAGCTACCCTTATTATTCGTTACAAACTGTAGCGTCAAAGTGGAATTCACTGCGCCACCATCCTTTTCCGCTTCAAGGAACAACGTGATCAGGGGAATGCATTAAGCTTTAAGCGATAGTGGAATATTATAAGTGCTTGCTATGCACGAGGTGCACTATTTATATTTTGAGCCTTCGCAATCCTGAATGTTGAAGGTGGCATGTGACATTTCCAGTGAAAAGTTTCACATTGTTGACCATAATGTACTTAAAGTATTTTGTCAATAGAGCATCATTTGTTTTGTTTACATTAACTTGAAAATTGTGTTCAACAAAATCACGGAATTAACTCGTAAAAATGTTCGTGCAATGATTTATTACACCTTTCAAAGTGCATTATCAAGATAAGAGGGCATCAATTAACTAATTTCTACATGATCAACTAACTTCTACATTTGGCGACGGACCTCCATCCTTTACCACTGTACAGTGCTGGGATGTCGAATTTAATCGTGACCGCGTTCGCTCAGTGATAAAGTACGTGAAGATCGTCCAAAATCAGTTGTTGTGCCAGAAAACATTGATGCTGTGCAAAAACTAACAATGTAAGATCATCAGACGACATATTGTGGGACTGAGGCTACCCTAGGCAACCCCCATCAGCATATATAAAATATTGCATGGTTATTTAGCTGTGAAAAAGGCTTGCTCTCGTTGATCTCCAATTACTTGAAGTAATCTCAGAAAGATGCTGTAAAAAATGCTCAAGAAACATAATGGCGGTGCCTCTAAAGACGTATATAACAGTGCTGCAGGTGACGAATAATGGATAGAAGCGTATGAGCCGGAACGTAAACAGCAATTGACTACATGGCTGATTAAAGATGAAACAAATCCAACAAAAATTGTTCTTACTCGAAGCACTTCGAAGCAAATGGTCGCCTCTCTTTCAGTAAAACTGCTCATTTGGTGACAAGTGTATTTAGGGAACTAAATCGGTCAGTGCCGAATAGTACACAACCATTTGTTTGCTGGAAGTATTCGGGGAAGTAAGGAAAACCACAAAACCGTAGTATCGCTCTCCATCAATACAATGCGAGCATACACACATCTCGTCTAATAACAGAGTATTTGAAGGCTCAAAAAGTTGAAATGATGGATCATCCTTCATATAATCCTGATATGGAAACCAATGAGTCCTTTTTGTTCCCGAACATCAAGAATAAATTGCGCGAGCAACAATTTTAGCCGGCAGAAGAAGCCGTTGATGCCTTCAAAAATCATATTTTGGAGAAGTCTCAAGAAGACTGGAATAAATGCTTTGTATTGATTCAAACAAATGCAAAAGCATATTGATCATAAAGGAGCATATTTGTGAAAATAATGAAGAAGTGTTTAATCAAAAATTACTTTGTTTTAATTATTAGACTCAAAATATAAATAGTGCCCCTCGTAATGGCTTTGATTTCTTGTACTCTTCGTATGACCAACTGAAGGAAAAGAAAAAACCTATAGCAAAATCCGATTTGAGAAACGTTTGAGTTATATTACACTGCAAACCAATAACAACGAATATCTCGGAAACCTAAGCTTATTTGAATATATTGCGTGCTTTAATGAGATTACGCTTCTTGTGTAGCGACATTTTGTCTGTCTCTTACGTTTATCGGCGATGCATTAGCAATTAATATTGAAAAGGACTTCAAGGCTATTCGCATAAAATACAAGATGTGCATATCATTTGTAATTATATTAGCTTAAACAAATACTATTCTAATCAAATCGTTAGTTTTGAAAATAAAAATGGTTGGAATATTTTTCAAAGGGTTGTTTGAGCTGGAGGATTTCCTTGAAAAGCTTAGTGTCACATCCTTGTGAACTTAAATGCCAATTTTGTTAATTAAAACACTTATGCCCGATTTCACCAACAGATGTTAAGACTTAACACGAGTTTACCAATAGTTAAAACAAAATTTGCATTTCACCAACAAGTGTTGCGTAACACTCGTGTTAAATCTCTTGTTAAACTAACAACCAAATTTCTGATGTTAAGTCCTTAACAATTGTAAATAGTGAATATGACGATCATGAACTCAGCTGTTGTTGTCGATTTGCTATATTTAAGACCGTCTAAATGGCATTTGTAATAGAGTACGGCCTATGAGGAGAAATTATTTTGGGGAGCTATCCGAAGAAATTTTTTTACGGAGGTACAGACTGTCGAAACATGTTGCTATGAAGATTACTGCGGAAGTACAAGAGAGGTTAGAACATGCATCGAAAGGAATATGGCGATCTCACCTTTGCTTCAAGTACCAATAACTTTGCTATTTTATAATTCAATGAATTATGTGGGTAATACATTGTCCACCTCCCGTCTTGAAACGTTCGAGTCACTTTCTCTTCTTCGCTCCTCGTTTTAAATTGACGTAATAATGAGTTAGAATATGCATCGAAAGGAATATGCCGATCTCGCCTTAGCTTCAAATATTAATAAATTTGCGATTTTATAATTCACTGAATTATGTGAATAATACACTGTCCACCTCTCGTCTTGAAACGTTCAGGTCACTTGTGCTTCTCCGCACCTTGTTTTAAATTTTACAGAGTTAGAGTATGCATCGAAAGGAATATGCCGATCTCGCCTTTGCTTCGAGTATTAATAACTTTGCGATTTTATAATTCACTGAATTATGTGGATATTACACTGTCCACCTCCAGTCTTGAAACGTTTAAGTCTCTTGTCCTTCGCACCTCGTTTTAAATTTACGTAATACTGAGAAGTTGTTTGGTGCTTGTAGTAGTGACACGTGCATTTGAATTAAATTCGTTTCCAATATTTTACCAGTGACATCTTTCTCTTTTACATTCACCGCATCCGTCCTGTTATTTTCTACGATATCCTTACACTTCGTCACCAATTCAATTAACAATTCTTTCTCCATCGATGAGATATTTGTCTAACGGCTTTATTTATGATTTTGTTCATCCGCCATTTTTCAGCTTGTGCAGACGAAAATGAAAACAAAAGCACATCGGGGCTGGCCCCGGTAGAGCACCTTCCTGCCGTGCTAGGGGTCCCTGGTTCGATTCCCGGCGGTAGGGGTGGGGATTTTTCTCCAACTAAGATAATTCCCCATCTTCTCCAGAGTCTGGAAGTATGAATGAGAGTGTGAATGTTTGCGTGATCTAATGATTAAAAACCAAAAGATAACGAGTTTATACCTTCAGTATGTTCCAAAGGAGAACGGCCGCCGATATGACCATATGACCAGTAATGGAACAAGGAAAAAAAAGTACATCGCAGTACGTTCAGAAAATAATACGACTCATGCATAGCCTTCCATAGCTGAGATATTTACAAGTTTCTTGGCGTTAACACAGGTTTGTTAACATTTTCAGAAAACAGGTTGGTGAAATCCAAGAAATTTTACAGCTTTGTTAGCGCTGTGACAATTGTTACGTTACATTTGTTAACGCCGATTTTAACATCTGTTGGTGAAATTGGGCATTAGTGTTGAGCTATGCGGTTCAAACAAACGCACACATTTTGTTGTTGTTGTAAAAATGCCTATTTGTTTGAGTGCCTCAAACGTATATTTCTAATGAAATATCAACTTGAGGTTTTTGAGTGGAGGGAAATACTTCTACCTACTTACTATAGTCAGCAATGGAATTAAAAAATTGCTAGTCGCGTTGACCTTTTTTTAAATGTTAATTGCAGTATATCACTAAAGGCCTTGTTCGAGAAAGGCTTTTGATTTCGCGATATAACATACCTAGAGCAGTGCTAAATTTTCTACACAATATTAGGTTGCGGATTGAGTGTAGGTATTGTGGGATTTGTATATTTCACAGAAAATTCCCGGAATAGAATACTGAGAAAGCTCATGTCATTGCTGAAAAAAATTATTTCAAAAACTTAAAACCAAATGTAACAACATATTAATAAATATGAAGATTTATATAAATGATTAAATAAGGTATTTTATGTCACGTGATTTTATTCTAAGCACTGCAGATGGAAAAATGTGTTCTGATAACCATAGCAAGAATGGTTTACCATATGAAATTTAATATGTTAGCTGTCTCTAGTAATAGTCACAGAATTCACCTACCAATCTGGGAAAACTATGGAAATTTCTAAATTAGGTCTTCCGTATGATGTGATCAGATTAATTGATTTATTTGTATTGTAAATTTTGATGTTCATTAGATTTTAATCGTCAGCTATCCTTCGTTTGGTGGAAGCACAATAAAGCTTTGAATAGATTACGATTCTAGATGAGATTTACTTTCTGAATATTTCCACTTCATATCTACTCTTTAGATCGTTCTTGCTCCTATGCTTCTGGATAAAATAAAATTGTATTACTTAAAAATAATGGCACATGACCTGACCTTTACAAATCGGAATCCCTACAACAGCGATAACAATAAAACAAAAGACGGGCGTGCTTCTTCTACGCACGCGCAATCGTGGTGCAACGGTTTGCCGGGAGATGGCAGATTTCTCATTTACACGCCCCACAGGCCAATTAATTACTAGTTTAACACTCTCAACATTAAATTACTGCAACACATGGCTTCATGAAGTACTTCATAGGGAATAAGTTTCTGATAAGTATAGAAACTGTGTCTTGCACGATTATAGTGGTAATTCCAAAGAATCTTATGCCCTGAAGATGATCGTTTGTATTCCTTAACCATTATACATAGACATTTGCTTGTATAAAGTGATGCGAAAGTTCGTAATTCGAATGAAGTTCTATTTTATTCGGATCTTTATATGTAAGTTTTAGCAGGGGCGGCTTCTGAGGTAGTGCCGCTGTGCCATTGCACCATCTGTATGAAAACGAAAGAAAGAGAAGTGTATAAGAATAGAGTAAAAAGAATTCTTATGAGTAGTTGCTCCATCGTGTGAATAGGCGCGTTGAACGCCAGCGCTCTCACTTGGTTGTTTTCCGTTGCTTGGTGCCGATTCCAGAACGGCACCGTCTACGCTCATAAGCGCCTATGTTAAGGGTTAGGATGTCTGCTTATACACGGCTTCTTATGGGAGGTCAGAGAAGGTAGTGCCGGGATTGCTTTGGTGCATAACTTACGCTTTGCCCGTTAGAGTGCAGTAAAGCACGGGACTTCAGAGAACCACGATCCTGCCACCTAGTGAAAGACAATGGTAAGAATACATTTCGCGCTATACCTTCCTTTAATGCAGTGTCACCATCCTAATGCAAGTTAATGCTGAGGAACTTCAAAACGCAAATTAATGCTCAATGAAATCAGTTGTAGAAACACAACACATATCCTTATAAATAAAATTAAGATTTTAAAATTAAGAGACAGTATTTCAACATGTGCGTATTTCACAGCAGCAGGTTTGTTGGTACAACATAAAGCCCGCGTGTGCAGCATGTGTTGGACACATGTTTTCAAAACAATGGTAGAGTAGTTCTGTATGTGCTCCTGTAATGCTGTAGTTCATCGTGAGCACGGATTTTTAAAACAGTGTTCAGTGTTTTTTCTTTAAGTTATAATTCACAGTAAAGTTACTAACATGAACAAGGTGAGTGAATTACTGAAAACTCCATTTAGTAACAGGACTCTTAAGTGAAAAAAATGAGATAAAAACATTGGGTTGGCCACTCCCGAATCTGAATCAGCAGCAGCAAACAAAAAATCGATGCCGTAAGTTTAATCCGGATATTTATCAAAAGAACAAATGGATTTGCGGCTGTGATGAAAACAATGCAGTTTTTTGTTTTCCTTGTGTATTATTTGGGGGAGATGTCCATTGGTGTAAGACTGGAATAACTGATATTGTCATTTATGGTCTAAAATGAAGCTGCATGAAACATCGAAGCGACGCATAGACAATGTACTGAGTCTTTCATTTCTAGGCAAAACCATCATTCAGGACAACTTAGATTCGCAGTATAGGCAAACAGTCAACAGCCATAACAAACAAGTAGACAAGGACAGGTATATATTGAACTTAATTATAAACTTTATTGGGTTTTGTGGTGCTTTGAAGCTTGCTCTTAGGGAACACGACGAAACTGACGCCTCTCAAAATAAGGGGGTTTTTCGTGAGCTCATTCAGTTTCGTGCGGAGTTGGATAAAGAACTTCAAGTACATTTCAGCCAGTCATCAGTATTCAAAGGCATTTCTAAGACTGTTCAAAACGAACTCCTGCAATGCATGTTGGAAGTGTATCACGAGGAAGTTCGCAAAGAAATAAAGCGTGCGGATCATGTTGCAATAATCGCTGATGAAACCACTGATGTGCCTTGCGAATTTCAGTTGGTTATTGTTTTGCGATACATTGTTTATGAAACCTCCGTTTAAAAATTTTTGAATTTTGTTAATCCAGAAGGTCAGAATGCTCAGCCTATCTCGGAGTGTATTCTGAAAGAAATCGAACCCTTAATTGGAGATGACCGAGCAAAACTAATGGCTCAACGTTACGATGGTGCAAACCTTATGAGTGGCGAATCAAACGGAGTACAGAAATAAATAAAGGACAAATACACAAATGCGCACTGCATTCATTGCTATGCGCACCAGTTCAACCTTATAATGTATACTGCAGCCTCAATTAATCGCAAAGCCCGCATCTTCTTTGCACATCTTTCAGGTATTTCTTCTTTATTTTCAAATTCACCACAAAGATCGAAAGTGTTGCATAGCATAATTCAGAAAAGCTTACCCCGTGTGTCTCTCACAAGATGGAATTACCATTCAGGAGTAGTAAAGGATATTTATGAAAACAGGAATGAGCTTATTACTGTCATAGAAACAATTGAAACGAGTGAGCACATAAAATTACCCTCTACTATTGAAAAAGCTGGGTCATACCAACAAAGACTGCAAGATAGAGACTTCATTTTCTGGCTGTCGTTTTTATATAAGATAATGCCTGATGTGGACATACCTTTTAATCAATTTCAAAAGAAGACAACTGAACCAACCAAGGTAAAACAAGACATTCAGAACTTGAAACAATAATGCAAAACATCACAGATGACATTGACTCCATCAGTTAGGTTAGTTTTGAAAATGACGAAACAATGCCTTACAAGAGACCAAGGGTTGATGATAATAACAAAATGCAAGATGCTTTGGAGGTGTGTGATGCCATCCTTTCTGAAATAAAATCACGTTTTCAGTTCACTGGGCACCTCATTGCAACCAACTTATTTTATGTAAGCCAGTTTGACAATTATGTAATACATTTTCCAGACAAATATCTTGAAATTACGGACACATATACATTTTTGGAGAAAATAAAGTTGAAGGGAGAGCTTCAAGTATTCTATGCTAGGCCTGAGTTGAGAGCAGTTTCCGGTGCGGTTCCATTTCTTTCGCTGATCCTAGAGGATGAATTCTGTGCTACTTTTGAAGAGACTGTTAAAGTTTTGGAATTGTTAATCACTATGCCTATCTCGACATCACAAGCTGAGCGGTGCTTTTCAATGCTCAAGAGGATTAAAACTTTTCTACGAAACACAATGAAAGAAGAACGATTGGGTGCCTTAGAAATGCTATCCTGTGAAAAGCTATTCGTGTGCAAAATTGACAATTTCAATTCAAAGGTGATAGATTTATTAGCCACCAAGGAACGACGAATGGATTTTCAATACCGTTCCCACTAATTCATTTGAAGCTGTCATCATAAAGTCATGGAATTGCTGCTTTCGGTGAGTACAATGATTTTAATTTTTAAAAGTTTGTAATTTCATTAAACCCATTTTTAAAAACTCAGATTATTCATTTTGCAGTAAAAAATTGCGTCGTGTGTGTGTGCGTGTGTGTGTGCGTGCGCGCGCCCGCGCGTATGTGTTTGTGAGTGTGAGAGAAAGATTTCTCGAGTTTGTTGTTACGTCTGATTTCTGCGCGAGAAAAAATATGGCTAAAGGAATAACAATAACTGTCTCTCAGTCGCGAAATCGTAGACGAACGCTTCGTATCACATTCTCCATGAACTGTATTATCAAACGTTTACTGTACTCGTTACACCTGTGCGTAACAAGAGTACGGATGTAAGAAATATCTATTTTCGTTTCCCTGTATGTTCTTTATGGTACAGGATATTATAAAATAGGGTAGATTATTGATAAGATTACCTAAATCGTTCGTAATTGGTGCACATATTTATATTTTAACAACTTTTATTTATTTATGGCACCATCAATACAATACCTCACCGGCCGCCCCTGAGTTTTAGTACATTGTAGTGTAACAGGCCTTCTCCTTTTCCATCTCTAAATGAAAATCCTACAGTTAGTTACTTGTTTTATTAAATGCCACACATTTGTTCCTAATTATTGAAGCCTTAACCTGTTCAGTTTCAAAAATCAATATGTATGTCTATTTGCATATATGCACGCGCGCATGTGTAAGGTGTTCCCAAAACTACTCAAATGAGCTTAATAATTCTTTCACCACTATAAAAATACCTTTGTTTCTGCCGAACATGAGACACGTATAATTTAAATTTATTAATTTCTAAAAGATAAAGCATCGAGTATGAAATAATATACTTGTGAAGAATGCTTTGACTTTCTGTTCGAAATTGCCATTGGGTAGTAAATTACCGTTCTATTATGTCTGTGAAATAAGATAAATGTTGTTGAAAGTTTATTTTATAACACACATACTGCCCACCTCTGTAGCGTAGATAGTAGCCTGTCTACCTCACGTTCAAAAGGTCCCAAGTTTGAATCTCGGTTAGGGTGAGTTATCTGGATAAGATATATTCTAGGGTTTTCTCTTTTCCTGAAAGATGAATTTCGGTTGTATACTCTGTGCACATTGGGCTCATTTGAGCATCCCATTTCATTCATCGTCCGATATGATCTAAGTTGGAGGACGTAAATTTAAAAAACCCCAGAGATAATAGACACACCCTCTAATTTCTAAAATAGCAGCTAAGAACAGAGGAGACGCAGCAAAACAAAAGATAAACCCAGTGACAGTATGGCGTATGCCATACGAATGTCCAAATGTTTTAGTAATTCTCAATCAAGAAAGTTAGCAGGGTGGGTTAAATAATTTTATAAAGGAAGCACATTGGTAATCAATGAAGTTTTGTAATAACTACTGGATGAATCATTTTTCTCGATAGTTGCAACTTATTTATCCATCAATGAGGTTTAACCTGGTGGCCTGTGATTGCGGTAAGTTCATATTCAACAGCTTCACTTCTGTTTCTTTGTATATATTAAGGCTTCTACAATACATGACAACTATATAGCTTTTATAATATTAAATAACTTTTGCAAAAATATATAAAGGAACAAAGATTAAAATAAACCATCTAGGGCCAGTTTAAATTACTCTTTATCAACGGTACCTTTTAATATTTACATAAAAGAAATGATACGTTATGGGTAAGTAGAACTACAGGAGGAATTAGATCACAGAACACAAATGTAAAATCTATTTTATTTGCAAACGACCAGATGTTGCTGGTAAAGCTAAAGATGGACTGCAAAAGATGACATACTTCGAACAAAATTATGCAGAACTTTAATATGAATGTATTAACAGGTAAAACAAAAACAATGAAACTTAGAGTTGTACACCCAGCTCGCTCCTAGATAGTGCTGGCAAATAAAATTCTAGAACAAATGTGATCATTGAATTTTCTTGGGTGCAAAATAACAAAGAAGAATATATAGTATAGGAAAAAATTTTGACTTCACTACATAACTGGAACATTAAGACGCACATTAAAAACAAGGCAAGACCAGAATCGATAATAATTAAACTGTATGAATGCAGGGCAATACCTACAGTCACATATGGATGTGAAACATGGACTAAAACAATCCAACACCTGCAAAAGAATACAAGCAGCAGAAATGAGAGTTTTTAGATCTAGAGCAGGATATATAAAATTAGACAGAAAGACGAACGTAATTATTCGTGAAAAATTTAAAATAGAAATAATATAATTAAATAATATAATTAAATAATGTAATTAAGAAACAAAGAAAATTGTAAGTTGTTCTTAGACGGAATACCAAACAATACATACACCCATGGTGTGACAGCCCATTGAGGGCCAGGGCCTGCCAACCCGACCGCGGGGCTCACGCCCACATACGCAAGGTGGAGGTGGGCGATCTTCAACCCATACGGGCCGGAGATGTGGTCAGCATCTCGGCACCGCCAGCCGGAAAGTTAGCTTTCTTGACCAGGGTCGCTTACCTATCGCAAGCTCCTCACTTTCCTCATGATGCTGAGTGGGCACCGGTCCTATACCCGGGACTTAAAATCTGCATCCCCAGGGGCGAGATCGAACCCGGGCTGCATTCCGTGGCAGGGATCCAAAGCATGACAATACCAAACAATAGGATACCTAAACTACGAGGGCTGTTCAATAAAGAATGATCACAATTTTTTGACAACGTAACTTTACTCATTTTCATAATTTTGATGGTCCTTCTCAAAATAGTCTCCCTTAATGCGATACACTTGTCACAGCGTTTCTGCCAGTCTTCAAAGTCATGCTGGAAACCATTTTTGGAGAGATCCTTCAAAATCGCCTCCTCAACTTCGCCACTGTTTCTGATGATGGATAATGCCTCCCACGAGGGCGTTTCTTCAAGTCAGGGAATAGAAAAAAGTCACATGAGGCTAAATCCGGACTATAGGAAGGGTGAGGGATGCACTTTACGTTGATTTTTGCAAGATATTGAGCAACAACATTGGCAATATGCGGCCGCGCATTATCGTAGTGCAGCATCCAGCCTGCTTCACGGAAATGTGGTCTTTTGCACCTGATATGGACTTACAATGTTTTCAGGACATCCCTGTAGTATTGTCCAGTTACTGATGTGTGTGCAGGTACAACATGCTGATAAAACATTCCAGGAATATCAAAGAATAATATCACCATAACTTTCCCAGCAGAAGCAGTCACTTTTGCTTTTTTAGGGGTTGGTGATGAAGGAAATTTCCAAACTGAGCTTTGCTGTTTGCTCTCAGGATCAAAATAATGTACCAAGTTTCATTAGCAGTGATCCGGAAAGAAACTCCGGATCTTCTCTAACATCAACTTTAACTGCATGTTACCTCCATCACAGCGGTAGGCGATACTGAACATGTCTGAACTTGCCTGCTTCTCACAGGCGGGAATCAGAAGTACCAACAGTGAAACTACTACGACGTGTTTGTTTCACATTAAGCTAACAGAATTTAATAAGGTTGAACTTAAGTGCGAAAAATTATGAGCGTAAAAAATGATGACCATTCTTTATTGAACAGTCCTCGTAGTTATAAATTATAAACTATACGGTAGAAGAAAACCAGGAAGACCCAAGATGGTATGAAGTATTTGGAGCCGGAACGGGCTGAGGCCCAAACCGTGAAGAAGAAGAATAAGGAGAAGAAGAAAATGATTGAACAAAGGAAGAGGAACAAAGCTTTGCACTTTTGTTTAAAAATTACTCGTGTTCATTCCGACCAATATTATTCCATCTCCAGAAGTTATGCACTATGTTGCATGTTCAGGATTTCGGAAAATGTCGGGGAAAGGATAGGTTTAGTGAAGTTCTGCTGACGTTTCATATTCTTTTGCGAATATTCTGAGAATCATTTATTCGTTTATACGTTATTTCGTTTGTTCGAAATTACAATTTTAGGGGTAAATTAGAGAATTAACCGTAAAAAAACTTTTATGTTATTACACAATTATGAAATAAAACTAATTAATTTATCATTCGATTTTAAAGAGCTAACGTGCCAACTGGATGACCAAACCTACACCTCCCAAGTCTACCTGCAGGCTTCTGATATAAATTAATTTTTTTGTAATAGAAAAGACATCTCCCTATGCAAATAAAATTGCTTTTCTAGCCATCTCAATGTTTCACTAATATTTATTCCGTCAAAATTTCTTGAATACAAAACTTCAAAATAGAAACGTGACAGTTAATGAGTATTTTGTATGCCATATTTATAAATCTAGTTACACATTGAGTCACATTACGATTAAAATGTACTATTAGAACATATTTAGCATTATTATTAAACGTTGCCTATTTTTAAAGGAGCTGGCATGGATCTGCGGATAAATTTAAACAAGTTGGAGTGTAACACATGGATTGTATAATAACGTCAGACTTTCTGGTAAATTTGTAATGAATCTGTTATTCTGTTTAAGGGGCTTCTATTCCTAATGCTGCAGTACATATACGCATTAGGGAACTAACATGGGTCTTGGGGCTCAATTGGTGAGACCCTGATCTATGTATAAATATTTACCTCAACGTCGCGGATTCAAACCTGGTTCTATTCATAACTATTTTACACAACTTATGTTAAAGCCACCATAAATGTCAGCTAGATATTTAGAATAGGATATATCTACTTCGGCAGCAAGTATTAGCAATGTTTTTAATGCTTTAGACTCCTAAATCTTAAAGCATATTCGCATGTGGGTTTTGCTTTTATCTAGATATAATATCAGTATCAAAATGTTGGGTGGAATACAATACTTCATATTATATGTTATTAAGTAAGTTGTAGAGAAAGTAAAAATAGTTCCTTGGAAAGAGTATTTGACGGATGTTTTTGCTTTGAGCAGGTTTGATACAAAGAGCTGGCCTTGTCAATAATACGAAGCACTTTTTTCGTCTCGGACCAAGGAGGAATCAGCCTCACCATCACGAGAGTCAGTGAAATGCGTCTCACAGGAATTCAAATACTACCGAGTGATTTGTAAAATCCAAGTCCTCGTCCGAACGAAATAAAGAACTCAGCTTGCTGAAAAGCAGAACTAAAGGGAAATCTTACCAAAGGATGTAGAATAAATTAAAAGAAAAAAGATAGAGTTGAAATGAAAGAGAGGTAAGAGGAAATAAAAGAAACTCCTGAGCAATGTAACCAGAAGCGAGACTTCAGCACTTGGAAACACCAAGACAAAGAATAGCAAACTACTGGAGAAGAATGTCTCAGGGGTAAGAAATACAACCGTCATGCTTACTTCGGAGTCTCATTTGTTTCTTAGTGTTTGTCAGAAAGACGACTCGAGCAAGGCAACAGAAATGAATGAAATACTGAGTTAAATTACCTACATATATCTCTGCTAGTCTTGTGCAATGCTTTTATTTTATCTAGAGGGAAAACAAGATCTAAATTAAAGTCCATTAGACAACTTATAAGTGAAACAGTGTTCGAAGAAATGACCTATTCTAATAGGACAGGAATAGTAATGAAATAAAAGTATAATAGCAATGGAAATGGAAAATTAGTTATAAAAGTGTATGTTCTTTTTGAACTCGTTAAAGGTTTCTAAACCTTTGCACCGATTTTCACAAAACTTAACGCTAAAAAGCTTTGACACAAGGTAAAAATTAATTTCTAGTTCGTAATTTGAAATTCCACACCATTTCTCACGATTAATTATTAGACTTTATGAAGCGTCTACAAAATCTCGCAAGACCACCAATATCTTTGTGAACGACAGCCTTATTCGAATACTGCCGGAATAAAAATAGTTACTTACCTTTCACGGCCTTGCAAAATAAAATCAGTGAGTTCATGAAATATTCGTTGATTTCTCTGACTATGCATAAGTTTGGTCTTCCTTTTGCTGTATTTTCTTGATGTTTTGTATGCATCAGTTACATTGTCTTCGAATACCTTTAAAGAAACGTAAGGCTGCTGGTCAACTGCAAACTAAGCCCAAATATTGTAAGGATAAATAATCAAACCACGAGAAACGAGATAGTTATTTACATCAGTCATTTTTATATTAATTTCTGTAGGGTACCAGATAAAAGCACTTGGCTAAGCCATTATACCTCTTTACAGAAAGAGTTGTAAATCCCGGGTCATGGATGTCAGGTGTAGATGGTGCCTTTCTGGTAAGCAGGACTCTATCATCCTGCTCATATGCAACACATTGCTTATGCGTTGTTGTCATTTACGAAAAAGGCAGAGACAACATGTGATGGAATTATCAGTGTAATAGTAATTCATTAGCAAAATACGAATGCAGGTCTGCTATGGATGGTAAAACAAAAGGGCATCATTGCTGATGAGATTTGTTCTAAAGAAAAGAGCGACCTAGATGTTAAGGAGGTATAAAGATGGAGAAAAAAGTTTCTGACGAACGCAGTCTCTGCTCACATTGTACAAACCATTCTTAATATGCTTATTGCTCTATCTACATCACGTTAATCAAGGTAAACATTTCAATAAGTTGTTTTATAATGTTTTATTAAATATGTCCATATAGGTACAGGGCAAATACAGGAATATGTCAGGCTTTAATGATAGCCATATCTTTTACTGGTTGTTAAGTGATGAATCTTTGCATGGCAAAGACATGAACAAATGAAAAGCGACTTCGTATGTATGGAAAGATAACAATTGGAAAACTCAAGACTAATAGCGAAATATCTCTCATGACCGCCTCTGTAGTGCAGTTGGTAGAGTGGCTGCCTCGCTTCCAAGAGGTCTCCAGTTCACTCTCGATTAGGGTGAGCTATCTGTATAAGTTTCTTTTTCTGGGTCTTTCCCTTAACCTTAAGTATGAAAGCAGGAGAACTTTAAACTCTATGGACCTGTGTTTACTTGAGCATCATTGCACCCATGTCATTCATCGTCTGATATGACTTAACGTTGGAGGATGTAAATTAAAAAAGGTCTTACTAAAATGACATAGATTTTTGTGCTTTAAGGAGAATTACAGTTTTGTGTAATAAGTTCTTGTCTATCTGTTGCTAATGAGCGGGATGGCTCAGGTGGTTTCATCTGTGGCCCGCATTCGAGAGGTCCGGGTTCGATTACGTAGCCGACCTATCTGACCCATGCGTTTTCTCTAGGGTTTCCTGGGTCGCCAGGCGAATGTCCTGTAATTCCTGTCCCTCCATTTCATCTCCATTAATTCACTTCTTCTCTCATCTGCTGGTCTCTTTCAGGGTAGAACTGTCTCGGCGTTGCATGGCAGGATGATATGCTCCTGGTAAATATTTCCTCCTTTGGTAATACGATCTTCGGTCTCCGAACCCGGTCTGGTGGGGCAGCTCCCGGACCTCAGTAAGGTGGGAGGCCGTTGTGCTGACCTGCCAAGGAGTTTCCATCTGGCGAAGTGCAGGTTGCCTGCCCTCTGCACCGTCGTGGCTCTCTGGGAAGACTGCCCTCTATCTCCTCTCGCCTCATCCTTCCTCTCGGGGATGCTCTACTTTGGGGCATAGGTAAAATAGACCAAGTTTGAATCACCCTGCCGAATTCCCTTCGTGAAGTATTCCAATCCTATCTGTTGCTGTTCACCAATTCTGCAAACATTGTTCAGAATGAAAAGGAGTTCAAAACCTACTCCCAGAATATAAACATTTCATTTGTCTTGAAGATATGTTAAAAGTATGACATTTTAATCAAAATCGTTCTATCCATTTCTAAGAAAATCAACGCTTTCGAAAGTATTTCTACACCACGCCGTGGCTGAGTGGTTAGACCACTTGGCTCGCACCTAGGCGGCCTTGATTCGAACCCAGGCGACCGCAAAGTGGGATTTGTGGTGGACAACATGGTGCAGGGGTGGGTTTCCTTCGGGTCCTCCTGTTTCCCCTACCATCATTCCACCAATTGGTCCATCATTCACCCATCGCAGTAGTTGGCCGACTCCACAACACTGATCTCATCTATCAGGTCAAATGCTTCGGCTCCCTCACTCCGAGGGAAACCAAGCAACTTCTAACACCAGCATTGGTGAGAAAGGGAGACAAAAAAGATATTTCTAAGTGAGAAGTAATTTGGGATGAAGGATATTCTTGAAAGTCTTTGTGTCGCACCCTAAAAGTATTGTGCTGAACTTAAATGCCAAGTTTCTAAAATGTTAAGTCGTTTAGACTTCATTTCTGAGTCATGTTGTTCAGACACATAAACACAAGCTTTTTTCTAAAACTAACTTTATTTTTTTGATTCAGGGGACCTCAAAATATATTTGTAGTAAATCCTTTTGGGTGAAAAAAATGTACGGGCTGCAGAGAAAGTTGAAAAAGAGTAGTGAGAATATTAAGAACAGTATTTTCATTCAATTCTGTTAATATCTGTTGTATTTTAGATGAGAAATTCATGTGAATAGAACCCAAGATCTTTCGCAGCTTTGTAATGTTGTAGGTATAGAATTTGTGATGCATTCTGCAACACTGAATGCTTCTACAAAGAAAGAAGAGAAAATATTCCGCAACAGGATGGAGTTGAGGATCTTATCTTATTATCAGGCTATTTTCTTGTGGATGGCGGTCAATTTGTTCAAATTAAGAGAAACGGATTGCTTTGAAGTCCGCCACTGAGTTGAAGTGTCGCACCCCCAACTGTGAGCAACAGAATTATCTCCTTGTCGCCGCCAGATGGAACTAATTAAGCTGTGAACAATGTTGCTAGATGTCGCTCGCTGCGGGGGGCCGGTCTCTCTTGCGGTGATAATTAAAATAATGGCGGCTGGCAGTCAGGTAGACCGACGTAATTTAATCTGGCCAGGTAATCCAGTTGAGATGTCGAGGTCGGACAATAGAAGTTCCGGTAGCCAGGGTGTCCACAGCCTCTGTCCATCTCATCTTTCGTACATCAGGTGAACCTAGAGTTTTACATTGGAATTCGCAGTGTTGAATGGACCATATTTTATCAATCTAGTGAGTGTTAATGTTTGTCCACATTTATCAATTCCCAACTAAAACAAATTTGGTTAGTGTAGATTTATTTCATAAAACATTCAATCTTTTAGTCTTCTGTTTTGAAAGATACACAGACAGGCCTTTAGTGATTTGAAAATAAACTTACAACTGTAATTTTTTTTAAATCCAGGTGTTCTTCATAACAACGGAACACGAGTCCCCTTATTCATGAAAGTGGGAGGGAGTCTGTTGGTATTGTATTGTATTTCTGATTCCCAGAAACCTTCACCCTAAGTTTTCAACGTTTGAAAATGTAAACCTGAGTATATTTTACTGATGAAAAAATGATCTACAATAAATGGTTGCCAATGCATTGAATAAAACATTAAAGCGTTTTGCCTGCTCCTCCGTCCCGGATTTATTTAAACATATGAAGCTCCCAAAATTTTCAGACTGACATCAGGGTGCCCAAAATGTACCAAAAATACAGAAACAAAGAATTCTTATTCTCGCAATACATGACATTAAAGTCTATACATGAGTATAACTTGTAAATTCCCATGCCCGACGTACCTGACCCATGGAGTTTTTCGGGGAAATCTCGGGTCGCTGAGCGAATGCTGGGTAGGTTAATTACATCCCCAGAATTTCCTGTCCCTCCAATTCATCTCCATTATCATTGCACATTTAACGTCTCTCATCTGGTTGACTCTTTCAGGGTAGAAGTGTGGCGCTGCAGGACAGGATGATATTGTGACTTTGTGGGTTCGTAGAATTAAAAGTCCAATTTGCCGAAATTCTTGATGTTCTTTATTTCCGTAGAGATACACTGTTCAGTTCTCACGTAACAACATTGCTTCACCAATACAACACAATCTTCCAAGGTCGATGACAATAACAAACAGTGACAGCTGATTACATTAACTCTCGTTACAACAACACTCTTGTTATACAAGTACAATTCTGCTTACTCACTCTGTTTAAAACTAACTCACTTTGCGAGCCGCCACGTCCTTAAATACCTAGTTCGTAATTCTAGATTGTTCTAAAATAAATCAGAACCCGAACAGTCTCTATCAGTCCAGAAATTTCTGGAAGAATAAAGTAACCAAATACTCTATCACATTCCAGAAGCGTAACTTAATCTATGCCGGCAAGTCCTTTACCTCAGTTATCTTTGTTTGCCGGCGCTTGCTTACAATAGCCGCGCTATCATTAACTGTTAAGCAAGGCTCATTATTACCATGAAACTTTATCCGCCGATTGTTTTCTTATTTGTGCCGAAACTTTTATGCCTGTTGCCGTGACAGTATGCTCCTCTTCGATAGGGGGTTTCTGGTCTCTGGCCCGATCTGATGGAGCGTTTCCGGACCACCATGGATGGGATGCTGGTTATGCTGCCCTGCCAGGGGGGGTTTCTACTGGTAAATATTAGGGAATTTGCCTTCTGCACTGTCGTAACTCCTTGGGTCAGCCACCCTCTGTCTCCTCTCACCTGATCCTTACTTCCGGGGATTCCCCGCTTAGGACTTAGATACAATAAATCATAAGTTTGGGTACCGGATCTGCTCCATAGTGATTCAAATCCTAATAGTATGTAACCTCTGAGATTAATGAATATTCTTCTTATTCGGGAGATTATATACATACTTGCTGTTAGAAAAAATCACATGAGTTTCTCTACTCTTGCACAAACTATTCATAAAAACGCTTGTTCGTCTAATTCACGTAATAAATTTGTATAAATGATCTACAGTTAACTTTCTTAACCTCACGAAGCTGCTCTGGAAAACCAAAGGGACCTGAGTCAGCGAGTAAACCTTTGGGTTGGCAGTTTCATGTATTTGTTCAAGATGTATAATAAGTGCATGTACAATATTAAAGTCAATGTAGTGAAACTCTACAAAATAAATATATCTAATATATCTATATCTAATTTTTTTGTAGGTGCCAGGAGAATTTGGGAATATTGAAGGTGTAAAGCGATAGTCAAGTATTTTAAGTGCACAGCTAGTCCCTAGGTAAGGCTTTGAAACTGTTCTCTTTGCATGGCCAAGAGTGAATAACGGATTCCCATATAAGTAAAGGGTAAGTATTGTCAAGTTCAAAGAAATAACAAGGAATATCTCCGAATTAGTTCACTCCACAAACGTTTATCGGAGATAAATTGTGTGTTTTAACGAGAACTGCATATTTATGTATGTAGTAGAGTTCAGAATGAAGAGGACTTATAACGACATGCCCAGAAAGTTCAAGATTTACGTTTCGTTGCTAATAAAAATATCTGAAAATATGGTATTCTAAGTTCTAAAAAGTCATTGGAGCCATTTGTTTTTTTAAAAAAGGAACTAAAGTTTTCGAAAGTGCTCCAAATTGAGGGTAGCTTGGGATAGGGGATATTTTGAAAATCTTCATGTCACCTCCTTGGAAGATATCAAGTTTGGTATTTAACCAACTTATTGTTTCAGAGCTATATTGTTCAACACACACGTACACACAGACTCACGGAAATGCAGTTTTGATTAAGAATGTTTTTAAAATTCAGGGATACCAAAATATATATTTCCAATGAAATCTTGATATCGAGTTTTTGGGTGAAATGCAATACTTCCCTACGAAAGTGGGAAGTCTGGAATATCTAGTCCAGAAAGCAAAAGATTATCCAAAGAATCTGGTTGTGACTCTATACTGTATAGCATATATGTTGCGTAGTTTTTTTTAAAACAGAACGTCATCCATGTTGCCTAAGTATTACCTATATTTTGTTGGTTAGTCGGTTTTCCTAGTTGTTCTCCGTTGCTAATGGAAGTACACACAAGCTTGTATATACATGTTCTTACACTCTGACCATAGGGTCATTAAATTAATTTTAAAAACTAGTAAATCATGTTTAGTATTTCCGAAGTTAACATTTGGTTTCTCGTTAAACATTAATTTAGTTAAACTGATGTTTCAGTTCTCTGACAAACTGGAGTGGGAAAGGAGAGGAATTAAACTTATTGCAGAGAGATATGGATTAACATGTTTAAAACTACTCGGTACTTAAAATATTAATTTCTTGAAACTTCAACAAATATAATTTACGTTTAGTGACATGTTCATTAAGGGTCCTCGATATTGAATTCCCAACATTTTAAAAATAAAGCACTTACGTACGTTAAAATTAAAATTATATCGCCTGTTACACTCATATGAATTCATCTAGTCACTCTTCAACAATTATTCTTATAATGCTTGTTATTCTGATCTCTGTTAATCTAGACAAAATTTAAGTTTACATTTATAATTTTATTGCACGCTAGTTTATATCATACATAGTTCGATTTTTGAACAGTATGTGGCTATATGATGACTCAAAGTGCTATTTGCTTTGTACCACTATGAAAAAAAGGCCAAAGAAAGCAATAGAAAAGAACTGACATGACCCTTGAATTTATCTACTCTTATAAAAATTCTTGCTACAAACTTTGGATGTTCCTCCATCTGCTTAATAAACGTTTGCAAAATTATCTTCCTGCAATTTTATTGTAGATGCAAAGGGAACATAGGAATAAAATGGCTCTAAGCGATAGTCAAATCCTTAAGGTGCTGGTCGCTATGTGACAGGTTGAAATTTCATTCTCTTGGCAAGGCTAATGAATAAAAAATGAATAATGACTTTGCGTTTGAGAAAACCGTAAAAGTTGAAATTTTTAGACAAATAATAAGAAAGATATAAAAAGTGGTTTACTCCATATTCACATACATACATACATACATACATACATACATACATACATACATACATACATACATACATACATACATACATACATACATACATACATACATACATACATACATACATACATACATACATACATACATACATACATACATACATACATACATACATACATACATACATACATACATACATACATACATACATACATACATACATACATACATACATACATACATACATACATACATACATACATACATACATACATACATACATACATACATACATACATACATACATACATACATACATACATACATACATACATACATACATACATACATACATACATACATACATACATACATACATACATACATACATACATACATACATACATACATACATACATACATACTGTGGCAACCCTGTATGGGTTGTCAGACCTGGCGACTGGCTTAACTTTGTTCGTTGGTTGCGCTGGGGAGGGGGTTGGCTTCCTCTTCCGCAGACGACCGCCCGCTACCAGAGAGAGAGGATGTGTTTGTAGCAACCCTCCGGGACACAAGCCTCATTGAATGTAAGTTGTCTGGAATTATTAAACCTCTTTTTTAAAATGTATTTGTGAGTTTTCCTTCGCTGGACCTTCCACCTTTCACCACCATACAGGTAAGCTAGTTATCAGTAAAATAACATGTCCACCCTACCGCGTGGTGTAACTAGTGTTTGTTGAGATGGTTTCGCTCTACCGCTACGGATTCCCCCCAAAGCTAATAAATATTTAAATCTATTCTAATGTAGGGTGTGACATATTGGTGGAGACGCGGGTAAGATCTCAAAATTTTTTTTTTCTCCTTGCTTTAGTCCGGTTTTTATGAAAAAAATTTGAATGTATACGGTGGTGAAAGATGGAGGAAACATGGCCGACCGCGTGGTGTTCAATTAGTTAGAAATTCTAATCTGGTCATCGTCTCGTAATCCTTTAACTTTTGGTCTGTTTTTTATTTGATTTCTTCAATAGTAAACTTATTTCATAATATTGTGCTAAATTTTTTTTTTATATAACTACATGGAAATTGATAATGGACACCACGTGGTCACGTGTTGATTTTCAAGGGACGCTGTGTGAGTTTTGGCAGTAAAATTCAAAGTAAATAGTTTCTTTTTTGGTGTTTTTGTGAAGTATGCACTTCATTTTTGTGTTCATTCCAGTTGGTAATTCTGCTTATTTTATTCTGGTGTCCAGTGTTACTTAAAAGTAAGTCAAAATGCCTAAGAAAACGCGGCAATCATCCAATGTGCCAGTTACAATGGATTCACATGATGTAATAGCTTCGACTTCTGCTTTAGCTAATCAAAGTGCACATGTACCTAGTAATTTAGAAGTATCCATGGCACCTAATGTTAATCAGACTCAGACAATGCAAGTTTCTCGGCCTTTTATTGATCCACCCTGTTTTGACAGGATAGCACTGATATCTCCTTCAGAATTTTTGAGAAAATTTAACTTAGTTTCTACAGCAAATGGTTGGTCAGATGTACAAAAGTTGAAGTTTTTCCCATGTTACTTGCGAGACACAGCAGCACTGTGGTACCGAACTTTTTGCCATAGACACCCTGAGCATGATTGGCATTTTCTAACTCAACAGTTTTTGGCAGCTTTTCAAATGTCCAATCAAGATGAATTGTTGGAAATTAAACTTAGGCAGAGGGTACAATTAGAAAATGAACCTGTATTAGATTACATTTATGATGTATTATCCTTGTGAGACCAAGTTAACGCTGCAATGACACAAATGGAGCAGGTAAAAAACTTAGTGAAAGGATTGAAACCTCAGTATGTGCAAGCTTTGCTCCCATTAAATCCACAAACAGTTGAGGAGGTTTTACAAATTATTAAAAGCGTTGATAAAGCTAATTTTTATGTGCAACATAGACAACATTTAGTACAAGCACAAACATCAACTTACACTTCTACACCTGTGTCATCTGCACCTGTTTTATCACGGTTTGAAAGTGTAAATCACTCTGAACCAGTTATTAATGTTGTTTCCACATTGAGTGAACAGGTCACTAAACTTGCTACCCAAATGCAACAGCTTCAGTCTCAATTCACTGCTGCTGCATCTACTGTGCAGCCACCTCCACTTAAGCCTCCAAGACATCATGAAAAGAGACAGCAGGCACCTATTGTGTGTTACAATTGCAACAAGCGTGGTCATATGGCACGTAATTGCTGGACTTCACCATCTGCTTCAAAAAACTCGAGAGGCCCAGCCTCCAACGACATAACCTAGAGGTACCCAAAGTAAGTTCACCTGTGTCTAATGTTGTTTCTCTTCCAGGTCAAATTTTGCAAATTTTGGGGTCCATTGGGGAGTCAAAACTTCCAATTTTGTTGGATACAGGAAGTGCAGTTAGCATTGTGAATGCAGCTCATATCAATGACATTTCTAAAATGAAACCTGTCGAGATTTTGCTTAAAACAGCTGGTAACAAGTTATTAGATGCGCCTTATCAAACAAATTTGAAATTTCAAATTAATGACTTTGTTTTTCAGGAAGATGTGTTAGTGGTAAAAGACTTGGCACATAATCTCATTTTGGGTAATGACTTTCTAACTTCACATAAAGTTACCATTGATTATTCTTGTGCAGAAGTTAAGATTCAAACTCATGAGGGAGAAATGGTACACATTCCTTTTGAAACAACATGTGGTGGTCCCTTTACAGATATTGCTGTGATTCCATTGAACGATGAGGTACAGATAGTTAATAAAGTTTCTGTTGTAAAAGATGTTAAATTGCCACCGCTTACTACTTGTTTTGTGGCAGTGCAGCCTTCAGCTGATATTACAAATGAGGTTATGTTCGAGCCTTCTACCAGTATTATGCATAAGAAGAATATTTCTATCCCACCTGTAGTTTGCAAATCTTCAAAGGACTTTGTGATACCAGTACATAATAATTCAGCTGTTCCTCAAACACTTTTTGCTAAAACTGTATTAGCTAATGCTCATGAAGTTGCATTTGTTCAAAGTAACTCAGTTTCACCTAAGGATGTTACTCCATTGAACGCTCCAAAGTTTGAATTTAATGTTAATACCAACTTAACTGAAGCTCAAAAGTCAGATCTTCATAATCTGTTGTTAAAATATGAACATGTTTTTGCCACTTCATTGCAAGATTTAGGCTCAACTAATGTAGCTGAATTTAAAATAGAGGTAAAGGATGAAAAACCTATTAAGCAACGACCCTATAGGGTAGCTCATAAGCAGAAAGAGATTATTTCCCAACAAATAGAGGAAATGAAAAATGCTGGTATTATTAGAGATTCTCAGTCACCTTGGTCATCACCTGTTGTGTTGGTAAAGAAAAAAGATGGCTCTATGCGGTTTTGTGTAGATTATCGTCAACTGAATAAGGTTACAGTAAACTCAGCCTTTCCCTTGCCTCTTATTGATGACCTCCTTAGTTACCTTGGAGAAGCTAAATGGTTTGCTTCCTTAGATTTGTTGTCAGCATACTTTCAAATTCCTTTGGAGGAGAATAGTAAAAAGTATACCTCATTTGTTACTCATGAAGGGCAGTATGAATTTGAACGTTTGTCTTTTGGGCTTGCTAATGCACCAAGATTTTTCAGTTTTGTTGCTGAGAAATTGTTAGGAGACTTGAAATTTAAGAAAGCTTTAGCATATTTGGACGATATTGTTGTTTTTGCCAAAACTTTTGAACAATTATTAGAAAACTTAGAAGCTGTTTTTCAACGTTTGGAAATGCATAATTTTAAACTGAAACCTGGGAAATGTTTCTTTGCTATGGAAAAGATAAAGTTATTGGGTTTTGAAGTATCTAAAGATGGAATTTCCCCAGATTCTGAGAAAGTTACAGTGATCAAAGAACTACCACGCCCAAAGAATGTTAGAGACGTGAGAAAAGTTTTGGGTTTGTTCAATTTCTACAGGAAATTTATTAAGAATTACTCTTACATTGCCCATCCATTGATTCAGCTGACCAAGAAAAGTCAAAGTTTTATTTGGGGCCCGGATCAGCAAACAGCATTCCAGCAGTTAAAGAACTCTCTTGTTTCTGCTCCTGTGTTGGCTCATTATAATCCTGGAGCCTATACAGAATTACACACTGATGCTAGTGGTCTAGGAATAGGATGTGTTTTACTACAGAAAGTAAATGATAATCTTAGACCTATTGCATATGCTTCTAGAACTTTGTCAAAATGTGAAAGAAATTACAGTGTACCAGAGTTAGAGCTTTTGGCAATCGTTTTTGGCTTAACACATTTCAGGACTTTTGTGTATGGCTATAAAGTGCATGTTATTTCAGACCATCACTCCCTTTGTTATCTGAACAATTTAAAGGATTTGACAGGCCGATTGGCTCGATGGAGTCTAAAGTTACAGGAATTTGATTATGATATATGTTATAAATCTGGTAAGAAACATAATGACGCAGATGTTTTGTCAAGGTTCCCTGTGTTACAGCCTGAAGAACATCAAATTGAACAACTTGATGAGCTAATTACCTGTTTGCTATCACCAGTTGAGGTTGCTCAGAAACAAAATGATGATCCAGTTCTGACTCCAATTATTAATGCCCTTAAGGATCCTGAATCTGCTCCTGCTAAGGTTCAACGTCAAGCTTCTACCTATATTTTGAAAAGTAATGTCTTGTACAGGAAAAATTCGGGTTCTACTGGTCCCTTGCATTTACTAGTCATTCCTGAGGTGTTAAAGCATGAAATTTTGTCCTCATGTCATGATGATCCACTATCTGGTCATTTAGGTTTTTCTAAAACTTTTAGTAAGATTAATTCAAGATACTACTGGATAGGTATGAAAAAAGATATTGAGCATTTTGTGAAAACTTGTCCAAGTTGTCAGTCTAGGAAGGCACCTAAGAATCAAAAACCTGCTGGTCTTTTGCAGCCTATTCCAGTTAACTTTATTGGAGAACGTTGGGGAATAGATTTGTTAGGCCCTTTACCTCGTTCTACGTCGGGTCATAAGTATATCATAGTTGCTACAGAATATGCTTCTAGGTGGGTTGAAGCTGCCCCTCTCTCTTTGGCTACCATTCCCCAGGTTACTAAGTTCATCTTACATCAGATTATTTGCAGGCATGGGGCCCCTGCCATGTTACTGTCTGATCGTGGTAGTGTCTTTCTGAGTGAAGTAACCCAGGAACTCTTGAAAGCTTTGTCAGTTTCCCCTCATTTTACTAGTTCTACCACCCTGCATGCAACGGCCTTACTGAACGATTTAACCAGACTTTACTAAATTGTCTTAGTCATTTTGTGGATTCAAATCAGCGCAATTGGTCTAATGTTTTACCATATGTGATTTTTTCATACAATTCTTCTGTTCAGGAAACTACAAAATTTTCACCATTCTATTTGATATATGGTCGTGAACCTTCCTTACCAAATCAGGTGCAACTTCAGGCCACTTCAAATGATTTATTTGTTCGGCAAACTTTGGAAGAGATTCAGAAAGCTCGTGAAGTAGCCATCCATAATATTAATCAGCAACAGATTAAACAGAAAGAAAGATATGATGCTAAGCATAGAGATACTCATTTTGCAGCAGGTCAGCTTGTTAAGATTTTTACTCCAATTAGGAAAAAGGGAAAATGTACCAAATTGCTTCATAGATATTTTGGGCCTTTTGAAATTGTTCGACAAATTACTCCTGTTACTTATGTGGTTCGTCGACCAAATGCTCCTAGAGTTAAGGAACAATCAGTACATGTTTCTAGGATATTCCCATATTTTGATCCTGTGGGACCATATAGACTGTAAATGCATTTTGCTTTTCTTTTGTGTCACATTAAATGTAAAAAGGTTGTATGTAAAGTATATTGCCCCTTGATTTCTGAGTGTGAATTTTGAGATTTAGTGTATAGTGTGCTAAGCTATTTTGTTTTGGAATATGATGTATATTATTGGCAAATGGCAATACTTTGATAGATGTTTGATGAATTAGATGTAAAAAGTTGAACATACAATTATTATTGAAAGTCACAATTAATTGATATTAAAAGTATATGTTCCCTAATAACTGTTTTGAGTTGAATAACCTCATTTTATGATAAATTTTGCAATGATTAGGAAATTGAAATTTTGTTTATTAATTTTAAGTTTACATTCTGGAATAGTGCTGTGCTACCTCGATAAGAAGGATGAATGAAATTATGTGTGATTATGTGAAAGATGTAGAGGTAAAGTTTATCTGGTTAATGGGGTTGCTGTAATGTGCCCGTTAATCCAGTGTTTTAGGCTCGATAAAGTGGCTGAAATGTGCTTATTGATGCAAGTAATTAAGTGTATTTTTGAGTTTTGTTTAGCATTGGTGCTGAAATGTGCATGCTAAGATGATGAGGAAAACCTGAATCACAGAGAGGTTTGTGAATGACTGTTATGAAGCTGAGACCTGGGGATGTTCTGTTTGTCATCCTCGCCATAGTTACCAGGTATTTGTGAGATAGCACATTACTAGTACAGATGTTTACTTTGTCTCTTTATTGCAGGATGCTAATAGTTTGAACATTTTGATAAAATTGTTTTGGATTAAGAGTGATATATATTTTGGAGTTGTGTGATTACCAGTATGCTTTAATGGTTTATTGAATTCTAAGTTTTATGTTGAAAAGCAAAAGTACCCTTCAATGTATACAAAAGTTTTTAGAATAGGCTAAGACATGATACTATATTTTCTCTTTTGTGTATCTAGGATGTGAAATTTTGAGGCCCCAGAACTTAATTTTTCTTTCAGTTTTGTTCTATGTATTGTGTTGTAGAACGATTTTTTTTTTTTTTTTTTTTTTTTTGGTGTTGGTGTAGTAATGTGACAGTAGTTTTGTTGGCATGCAAAATGTTGATGTTAGTAGATTGTAAGTAGTTTTGTTGATTTGAAAGGTAGTAGTACTGATGATATTAAGTAGTGCGCGCACATAATAAATATGATTGAAATTATAATGGTAAAAACAAAGAGAAAAACTGAGCTCATTTTTGTTTAAGTGTACACGTCAGTTTTGTTAAAAAGTTTATGGCCACGTGTAATATTTTGGGGTACCCCTCTAATTGTAAGTTTTGGTATTTTGAAAATTTGTAATATTTTTTATTCAATGTTTTGGAAGGTCAAATTATTTTGTGCTGTGTGTATTGTATTATTTCTACCCTAAGGGGTTTTTGTAAAGTCTTGATTGTGACATTCCTACGTTTTATGTATTCTTTTGTGAAGATTATTTTGTGAAGATTATTTGATTTATTCTGTCAAAATTTGTAAGCTCTATATATTGCCGAGTGATGGAAATTATCTTAGTTTTATCATGTATCTTGCTACCCAGATGGGGTGTACCTAATTTTTTTATTATTTATTATTGTTCAGAAGTGAAGTTTGTTTTTAATGATGTAGTTGTCTTCTGTAATTGACGTACACTTATATTTTTTGGAAATAATGTTGTAGTATGATGATACGTATCAAGCCAGCCCTATTTATCTGCGTTCCTGCTGCACCACACTGTTCCTACCGAACTGTTTGCACCATGGGAGTGCTAAACCTGCCACACTGCCTTGTGTCATCGGGCTCTGGTCCGCCCTTTATGACCACTGTTCGTCAGAGCTTTGGCAGCTATTAGTGCTGTCACTTCGTACCTGTGTTGGGGGCAGAAGAACTATTAATGCCCCACATTGTTATTCAGTGTAGAGCAAGTACAATTGTGCTCAATTCAGTGGTCTTTATTCATCAGTGACTGCAGTGCAAGCTTCAAGTTTTTTTTTATTACATTTGTGAGACCAGTGGGAATGGAATGTACTGTTCAGGCAGGTTGTGAAACTTTTTTTTTTTTTTTTTTTTTGCTTGGTGCAGTAGTGGTGAAAAGTGCTGAACTTCATTTATTTTTCTTTTAGGGCTTTTTAATTAAAGTTATAGACAGACGCTGGAGTAAAGAAACGAATGTGTAACGTCAAGAGACAAGATTTATGTGTATAATACTGTTTGTGATGTTTGTATGCTAATTTTTTTTGTTCCATCACTCGAGCGAGTTTCTTTTCATTTGTTATTAATTGTTCTGTTGACCCTGGGTCAACAGCTTGTGGTCCGGGGGGAGGTGTGGCAACCCTGTATGGGTTGTCAGACCTGGCGACTGGCTTAACTTTGTTCGTTGGTTGCGCTGGGGAGGGGGTTGGCTTCCTCTTCCGCAGACGACCGCCCGCCACCAGAGAGAGAGGATGTGTTTGTAGCAACCCTCCGGGACACAAGCCTCATTGAATGTAAGTTGTCTGGAATTATTAAACCTCTTTTTTAAAATGTATTTGTGAGTTTTCCTTCGCTGGACCTTCCACCTTTCACCACCATACAGGTAAGCTAGTTATCAGTAAAATAACATGTCCACCCTACCGCGTGGTGTAACTAGTGTTTGTTGAGATGGTTTCGCTCTACCGCTACGGATTCCCCCCAAAGCTAATAAATATTTAAATCTATTCTAATGTAGGGTGTGACATATATACATACATACATTCATACATACATACATACATACATACATACATACATACATACATACATACATACATCTGGGGACTTGGAAGCAAAGCACTAGAAACAATATACAGAGGAGCTATAGAACCTATACTGACGTATGGAGCACCCTTATGGGCATCTGCATTAAACAACCCGAAGAATCTGAGAAAAATTCAGAGAATCCAAAGGTTGTTTAACATAAAAATCACGAAGGCATACAGGACAATCTCATTTGACGCATCTTGTGTCATTGCTGGCATCCAACCCATTGATATCACGATTGAAGGGAAAGTCAAACTGTACAACTTCTTGCAAAATAAACAAGACTATGACGCACCCTTGCCCCCCAGCGACTGGAACCACCCTGCAGAAGTACCTGAAGTTAATGAAGCTGATGATGAAGACTCTATATTCAAAATATACACGGATGGAAGCAAAATAGGAGAGCAAGTGGGTGCAGCAGTTGTAATATTCAAACAAGGGATTTCAATTCGAGAGATAAAATACAAGCTAGACAGAAGATGTACTAATAATCAGGCAGAACAACTGGCCATATTTAAAGCGCTACAAGAACTTCAAAACTTTAACAACACACCGGAGGAAGAGAAGACTGTAGCGATATATACAGACAGTACAGTAACCCTAGCCATTCTGCGGAATAATAATAAACATAACTCCATAGCAGAGAAAACCCTTAATATATGTAATACCTTACAAAGACAAAAATGGAGAATACACTTCAGTTGGGTTAAAGCCCATGTAGGTATATGTGGAAATGAGTTAGCAGACAAACTAGCGAAATCCGCTGCTCTAGATGGAGATCTGCCCAATAGCTACAGTTTGATACCTAAATCTGTAATTATTTCTGAAATACAAGAAACAGGACATCAGGTCTGGCAGAATAGGTGGAATGCCACGGACAAAGGGGCACTCAGCAAATTATTTTTTCCAACAATAAAAGATAGGCTGAAGAGAAAGCTTCCTTTAACACCAATTTTCACAGCAATAACTTCCGGCCACGGAAAAACCAAAGCTTATTTACACCGATTCCATATAGTAGACGATCCAAAATGCACATGTAACAGCTCCCAACAAACCGTAAACCATTTAATATACGAATGTGTAGACAAAAGTCAACAAAGAGCCAAGCTAATTCAAGATGTAACTCTAAATGGAAGCAAGTGGCCAGTAACCAACGAGAGTCTTGTAAAACACCACTTAAAAGCATTCTGTAAATACATAAATTCAATTAACCTATAAAGATATGTAAATATGTATAACTTGTGAAATCAACTGCTAAAAGATCTAATGTAATATTAACATGTCAATATGTACAATTTGTAAAATCAAAAGTTGGAAAAATGTAATGTAATGCATGTAATACTACTATGTAGTGGGGCATGCTGATTGTTATCAATAAAGGAAAAAAAATACATACATACATACATACATACATACATACATACATACATACATACATACATACATACATACATACATACATACATACATACATACATACATACATACATACATACATACATACATACATACATACATACATACATACATACATACATACATACATACATACATACATACATACATACATACATACATACATACATACATACATACATACATACATACATACATACACACATACAGACATACATACATACATACATACATACATACATACATACATACATACATACATACATACATACATACATACATACATACACATATAGTGTGTTTTAAGATCTACACTTTCATAGTAACATATTTACTGACTCTTACAGAATATCAATTATACAAAAGTAATTCAGAATAAAGTGGACTTCAAAGAGTATTTGAAGGAAATTTCAAACACTTTTATTCGTCATGAAAATATCTCAAACATGTGGCATTCAATTAAAACCGTCAGTTATTTTTGAGAATATAAAATAATTTGAAAAATTACCTATGCAAATGGAATTTCGGGTTAGAGAATTTTCTTGAAGATCTTCATTTTAAGATACAAAGTTTGGTATCTAACCAACTTTTGAGTTATGCTATGTATAGACAAAGACACACACACACACCCGCAGAATATGTATTTTGGATAACTTATGTATATCTACTACTCATATATAAGCATTAAAGGCGTTTCAAAATATAATTAGAGCTTAATCCATTTAAATATTTAAATCTTCAAGGGCGTATGTGGAAAAGTTATCTGAAATCTTAAAACCTGATTTTAGCACATTTTATAATAACATTTTTTCAGTTAGTTCATGCTTTTATTATATGTTCTTTGGAAATGGATGAAGAGATTAAAAGTACCTCTTTTTAGCATAAAGTTAATTTTGAATTAAGTTCGTTAGCTTTAGAAATATTATTCTTGTAATAAAATCTGCGTTGTTACAGTGAATTTAATATTTTATTGTATATAATTATATATATATATATATAATTTGATGGCTTAAAATTGCTAACTTTTCTTTACAAGCGGCATTTTTTGTATGGCTCGATGTTCATTTGCTCACGATCATTTTCTTGGAAAGCTAATGCATAAGAGTACGAATATTGATGTTCTCTGGAATATTAAAAAGGATTTACTAGTCTGTAAATTAAAATGAGGATCCTACAGTTAGAACGCACATAAATATAAAAAAAATTATAAAAACCCAAGCCTTGTATATTCCTGCACAGGCATCGGAGCTCATCGCAATGCAACTAAATCCCACAGATAGCTCTGCTTATACGATATCATGACATGATTTTATTTAAACGAAACAAAATAAGAAGACAGAACAAAGAAATAAACAATAAATAAGAAAAACTGCACAATACTTGTTCAGTAAATTTTAATAAAATAAATTGAGAGGTTAATGATTCTTTCTGATTTTGTTTATCATTTCGTGAATATTGATATGTATCAATATATTGGCATTTTATATGGTTAAATAACCTGACAGAAGGCAAAATACTATAGGGTTTTACTAACTGCACTTCGATAAAAATGATTATTTGGCCATTAGTTATGAATATTTACTTTATGAGTAAAATGTACACTTTACATTTTCTACCTAGGTGGCTAAGAAATACAAAGCACACTATTTTTTTCTCCTATTTCTATGGATAAGGACACCTGTTCATTAATATGAACTACACAGGGGTTTACAAAAGCTATAGTAAGTTATTAGAAATTTGCACCTTTTAAGTCCCCTTATTATAGGAGATTTTAAAACGGAAGCTAAAAGAATTGGATTTTTTGGGCAATGAACCTATGCAAACCAAGTTGCTTTAGTTGCAAATTGATATAACATAAGGGGAAAATAAAAATGTATTAGCAAGAATGAAATGTAGGCAAATAATACTTTGTGAAGTTTATGCCTATTAGTACTTCATTAAAACTATCACAGAGAAAGGAAAACTTGCATGGAAATGAAATTTTGGGCGATGATACAAAGTAAGAAATGAGCTTATAATAAAGAAAGGGTAATTTTAAGGAAAGCAACTTTAAAGAAAGAGCAACAAAATTGAAAACGAATGTAAGGAATATGTTACCTTCATTTGATGTTCTTATATCCAATCCTAAAATTTCTTATTTTTATATTCATATACTTCAAATACTTCAAACAAACATAAAAAATATATGTTCTAAGTTATCTTATTATCCTTTTCAACTCGTATAAAGTAAGTAAGTTCTGTTTGGTAATAAAATTAAATTGTGTACAGATACAGAAAAATTATTTATTGCACAAAATTCTTCAACTCTTAAACTACTTTTCCACATAACTACCGAAAGATTGCAGTTATTTGTTATAGCGAGGCACAAGTTTTTGTATACCTTCTTCATAGAAGTTTGCTGCCTGTGTCTTCAACCATTTGGAAACATCTTCTTTCAGCTCTTCGTCATTGTTGAAGTGTTGACCCCCAAGGATAGATTTGAGATGCCAAAATAGATGAAAATCGCTAGGAGCGAGGTCTGGGCTGTACGGGGGGTGGTCAAACACGTCCCAGGCAAATCCCTATAGGATATTTTTTGTCGCATTTGCAGTGTGTGGTCATGCGTTATCGTGAAGAAACACAACACCTTTTGACATCGCAAATTTGCCGATAAATTCCAATTGGTTTCACTTTCCTAGCACTCAGAAAGCGAATCACAGATGTGATTTCACAAGCGGCGGGATTTTCAATCAACACCGACATTGTAAACAAGCACAACAAAGCGTACGTGGCTGACAGCGATCTCACAATGGCGCACGTTTCTTCTCCTTGATACAGAACGTCTACCGCACATGTGCGGAACTGAGATTGCAGCGCTGCAGCGGAGATAAATTGAAACACAGCTTACTTTCTGGACGCCCCTTATATATAAATTAATCCATAGGTTTTGTACTCTTTTTAACAGATTATATAAATATTAGCTTTAGACACATTCATATTTAATCTATCATTTGAACAAAAATTATATATATTCAGTTTATTCTTCTTTTAAAAACATTCTTAAATCACCAAAATTTTAACTCTGTCGATAAGCTTCTATTAGTGTGTATAAATGAATGAATTCCTGCATTTCCTAAAGTGGGACATAGGGCCTCGCAACCTCGAGGCCCCTAGACAACGGGTTGAGCAGCAGAGGTTTCCTGATCAGAGAGATTTTAGGATGAGGGATCAGCCCAACGTTGGAAGTGAAAATACAAGAGAAATGAGGTGATAGGAAAGATGACAATGGAGCAATCGGTGGAATGCTGGAGGGGCAAACCGAAGGACCCGGAGAAAATCTGCCCCAGCACCATTTTATCCACCACAAATCTCACTTTGCACTCGCCTCGGATCGAACCCGGGCCGTCTTGGTGAGAGCCAAGTTGTCTAACCACTCAGTCAGGCACGGCCGTGTTAGTGTGTATAAGAAACATTTCTTTTTACGTTTTACTTGCGTATAAATATGACTGTTATACATCTGCACATTTCGTCACTGCAGTGAAGATAACTATTATGTGTTTCAAATGGAATGGCGTTTGTCCTTAAGTGCTACTAGGTGAACAACCAATCGGAGTACTGCGGTGTAATCGTATTGCATTCCCCCTAAGTGATGTGTGACTAGCGCCAACCTAATCAATCTCTAATAAATACTATTCGCGCTAAGACAAAACTTCAGATTTTGCAAAAACTGAACCACGAGGAGGGAGAGAGTAATGTATTTAACACTACCGTAAACCCCATATTTTTACCTCAAATAGTTTTCCTAATACAAATAAATATAGTAGATGCCATTGTACTATAACAATGCATTGCGACGTAAGCACAGTAATGAATATCATTATTGGTTGGCATGTATGTGTGAACGCATATTTGAAATTACTCAGAATTGAAAGTCAACATTTGACATGACGTGGTAAAAGAAATACTTTGAATAAGCCAAGATGTTTGTTAAATTCAATGAGAGGAAACAATACACTTCCTGCTGGTCTGGCAGAACGTGTCTGGTCACATAATATTTTTGTTTATGAATGGTTCGTAATCTCTATTTACTCTAAAGAGTTCAGAGCAGTATTATTCAGTTACTCTTCCATGAAAAAGTGTATCAGCTGGATCGATGAGACGCGATCCACCTTCCGCCTTATCACTACCAGAACAATCCAATAGAGTTAATGTGGGCTCAAATTATGTTGCAAACAGAAATAATACTTTTAAACTGACTGACATTGAACGACTTATTCACGAAGAAATTGGCAAGGAACACAACAAGATGGGAAAACTGCGTGAAAAATCAGATAAACTAAAAGAAGACGACTTTTTGGAAAGAAATAGCACGTAACGAGATTTTGGAAACTCTCACCATAAATTTGCAGTACTCAAACGATGAAGATAAGTTAGTTAGTTACTAACACTCCCCACATGGCAACCTTGGCCTTCGGGGTAACCTCACCCCACCAAGTGATGACCGGACCCATTTCTCAGGTGGAGGCACCCAGAGGGCGGTGTCCATTACCTCCGATGATAGGGTGACAGTGAAGATGGCGGTGAGGTGAGAGGACCTACAGCTTTTACCGTGGACTCCGAACCACGTTGGGCATAGGGGATACTTCACGTGTGCTAGACAGAGGTGAAGGCGTGGATAGGGCCGACTTAAAATCGCCAACCCCAGAGCCGGGAATCGAACTCGGGACCCTTACGATGAAGATAATAACACTGACGAATTATCTCTTAGCGTAAGTAACGTTCAGAGCTATACGGATGTATCGCTGGCATTTTCGTTGGATTAGAAAATTAATTCATCAACTATAATTATTTTAAAACTATGTACTTAAAACCTGTGCGTAATATACGAATATCGATGTTGCAATTGTGATTTCAACAACGGTATTATTATAAAACTTTGGAAAATTCAATTTGCGTTCCCTTACGTGTAGCCCAAGAACACTCCCAAGTGAGAGAGAGAGAGAGTTAGAGAGAGAGAGAGAGAGAGAGAGAGAGAGAGAGAGAGAGAGAGAGAGAGAGAGAGAGGGGGGGGGGAATATAAAACGAGTGGAGTTAACGAGGTGGCAACGCTGAATGCGCTAACGCATCTGATTCGCTACAGGCGAGAACTCTTCCCATTTAAAACACACAATACGTATTCCTGATTAGAAAATAGTTTTGCTAGGGAACTAACAGTATTTAACTAAAAACCTGATGTGTTTCATTCACATGGTTCGATGTATCGCTTAGTCCTGGGTTCACAAACTACTCTTAGGTAGCTTACTTTTCTGTTTACTTCACTTCAATATATATATATATATATATATATATATATATATATATATATATATATATATATACACCCCTGGAAAAAAGTAATACATATTTCTTAGATACAAAGGAAACAACAATGGGAAAATGTTACAAAAATAAATGTTATTTTCTGGAGTAAAATATCACAACAATAGTACTTACTATAGGAAAAGTGTGCAGCTCATTAAAGTGAGAAGATTTGCTTCAAATTTTATAGCATATGATATGTGTTTCAGAAATATACGTCGTAGTTTTCCTTTGTGCAATCTGACCGTTTAATTTAAGGATTTTTTTTCTTATATTCCAAACTTCTTGCTTAAACTGAAAGAAAATTGCCCTTAAATAAAAATATCGCAACGTAATGAAGATAGAAAAATCATTTTATACGAATAATACACAGACGTGTGCAAATTATTAGACTCAATGGTGAAATTTTTAATATATACCATTTATTTTATATTTATTTCACAAAAATAATATTAAAAATATTTTTTTCAACATTCCTTTAGCCTTTATTACCATTTTGATGCGTATCTCTACAAGGGTGGAGCACTTTTCCTTTATTTCTTCATCTCTGTGCCAAATGCTTATCAGGCCCTCAATAAACTGAAATTTTGTTGTTATTTTCAATTTTTGTAGTCTCTGTTTAACAATACCCCACAGATTCTCTATTGGATTTAAATCAGGGCTATTCCCCGGCCATGGTAGTACTTTTACATTGTTTTCTTTGAGGAACTGGGTTACAGATTTTGCTCTATGGCAGGGAGCACTGTCATGCATGAACACAAAATCACCATTTGGAAGCCATTCTTTACTTTGCGGAAATAGTCTTGCTTCTAATACACTTTTATACTGTTTCTGCTCCACAGATCCCACAACTATGTATAATCTTGCAGTTCCATGGACAGACATACAGCTCCAGACCATTTTTGATGTTGGGTGCTTTACTCTTTGATCGACACACTGAGGGGAAAATGCTTCTTTATCTGTCCTTCTCACATATTGGCTGCTCTCTTCACATACTTCAAACATGGATTCATCTGAGAAAATTACCTGAAACAATAAAACCCTCCATTAATATTAAACAGTTTTAAAATTGCTCAAAGATAGTATAACAAAACCAACAATGAGAGAAACAAAGTTTAGACTGTTTATTTCATTTCCATAAAATTTACATGTACATATTTTAATTTTATGCTATATACAATTTTCATACTATTTACCTTTCTGCAAAATTCCACTGGATGTTTCTGCATCTCTTTGGCCCATTCTAAAGTGGTTTTTTTGCCATTGCAGGTGTCAGTTTAGCCTTTTTACGAGGCCTGCGTGCTAGTAAACCTGCTTCACATAATCTTCTGCGAACTACTGAGGCTGATATTTCTCTACCGTACTGCTTTAGTTGATTACTAAGATCAATGCTGGTTGCTCTTCTATTTTGATTTGTCACCTGCACAAGTTTTCTTTGCATCCTTGGTGATAACTTTCTTTTCCTCCCGCATATTCCATCCCTTTGTGAGGTCAACGTCTCACCGAATGTGAAAGCTTGATTAATGCGACTAACAGATTTTTGTGAAATACACAATTTCTTAGCTATTTCACGTTGTGAATAAAGAGTTTCCTTCAAAAGACTCTCAGTTACAGCTACTTTCCTTGGGGATAAGTCAGCAGTTTTACCCATAACCTCACTTTTGAATCAATGTGAATGCTAAGGATAAGATACACGAAGTTACCTGGCTTGAGATCAATTAATAATAACAATCTTCAGTTACTACATTCACCAAATGAAAGCAATATCACTAAACAGTTGAATAAACAGACATGAAGAAAATGGCTGCATTCAGAGCTACCACAATATTACTATAAGTAAAAGAAAAATCCCCCAGCTATTATTAAGAGAGAAATTTCATTGAATATGCTTCATATTATAGCAAGGTAAAGAATTAAGACAAATGGAAATAGGTTACGGCGGTAAATAACTATTATTTTGAATGTTAAAACTGAAGCAAAGTAAAAATACACGAATGAGTCTAATAATTTGCACACGTCTGAAACGTAAGTTCTCTCCTTAGCGCAGTGGTAGTGCTGCTGCTTACCATCTAGGAGACCCGGGTTACATTCCCGGTACCAGCATGGGGAAATTTCCCCGCTGGGAGACCTGGTCGGGTGCACCCTGCCTTGTTGGTCCTGATGGGCCAATTGTGATGCTACATGTTTGAGCTCCTGTTTGCGAAGACCACAAACCGGAAAGGACAGCGTCGCTGACCAACTCACTCTCTGCAGTACTACATCCCACTCATGATGTCTATGATAGGCAGAGGTGGGTTACGCAGCAGCCGAGCGGCAGCTCTTTAATCGGAAAGGGCTGTTGCGCCGCGGGATTATTTAATATAATACTTAGTAAACTAGGTAAATTTACGTTTATGGTAGAAGTCGTGTGAATGCATCACCTCAGACATTTTTATTCATGGGACTTCAGGGGACTTCTTATTAGGATCTATTTGAAACATACGGATAAACGTTTTCATGAGATGTAACATATGTGTTGCTTCTTATGATGGTAGGTTGGACCTCCCTTCATAGAACTGGGCGTACATTTTTCCCCTTAGCGTTATTACAATAAATATCAAGTATTCTTTAAATGGTTAATGAGAAACAATTCTGTGAGAAGCTTTGAATTAAATTTCTATACGTACAAGGTAATTTAATTTTAATACTTATGTCTGTTGAATTATCACCAGATTGACATTCATAATTAAACAGTGATAAGGTAGAATATATTGAAAACCTTTTTCGAACATCAAAGATCCTCTGATAAACTTTTTTTCATTACATTTGAACAGGAACAAAATAAAATGTTTGCAGTAGACTTGCAATATAGACTGTAGATATTTGTAACCCTGCCAGCAGATATGTAATACTAATAATGATGGTCAATATATTTTTACAGCTAGACATGTTGCTGTCAAAGTATTTTTTTATTTGTTTATTTCTTCGGATTATGTTGTTAGCTTAGAGGAAGAAATAAGGCAAAGGAAGAGCTTCACAATTCCAGGTCTTTACTTATGCAAACATTGATTCTTTGGAGGAAGACTTCGACATAAATTCTGCAATCAAGTTTCACAAACACGACAGTAATACAAATAGACGTGAATTTATCACCAGCAGATAATCCTCTCAAGATCCTGGAGCAAACGCTGTTGCTGTTCCAGGCTTTTTCTATTTAACTTAATTTTGATTCACACCTTCACTTGACATTTTCCTTTTCCATTTAATAAATAATTTCAAGTACATACGTGGCCGTCCTCACGTTTACCCAGGGATTAAAACATTCTTACTCCATGACAAATGCAGAGAGATACACGGTGGTGTGTATCTCATCACTAAGCACGCACGAGTTTCACAGTTTCACTATAAGCCTATGATGAAGTGCGGGTCAAAGAATTTTTATTAACAAGGATGTGACCAGTTGGATGCAACAACCGCTTAAGTTGGTAGTGCCTAACAAAAGCAATGACGCTTCTAATCCTCTAAAGCAAGGTCGGAATGCTGGGAACTAACCATAAGTAAAGAAAACCGGCCAAACTTGGTTGTAAAAACTCACTCAGCAGAATGAAGTTATTCAAAACGATGAAACCTCGATAGCTTCATAAACTACACATTCTAATATAAAATATTAAATCGTCCTATTCCTTTCTTCACAGCTAAGTACCATCATTATTATTATTATTATTATTATTATTATTATTATTATTATTATTATTATTATTATTATTATTATTATTATTATTATTATTATTATTATTATTATTATTATTATTATTATTATTATTATTATTATTATTATTATTATTATTATTATTATTATTATTATTATTATTATTAATACTATCAGATATTGTCTTATCAGCACTGATGTCTAAAGGTGAGAAACACGGTTAGACTGTTTTTCAATTTGGGAGTTTACAAGAAAAAGATCAAATCCTGCAAAATATTGAACAAATGTTTAAATGTTATAACAGTGAGCTGGAGAAAACTGAGAAAAAGTTTCTTTGATATTTATACTACAAAACCCACTGCATCTTTACCTATGGTCAGTGCATTCAGTGTATCAACTGCTAAAGGAATTCAAAACAATCTCACCCTCTGATCGTAGAATAATTGCTGATTAATTATCCCTGCCTGCTATGTAACAAAAGATTACTTGGTAAAATCAATTTTAATGCCAGTATTACACATTTTGGAAACCGCCAATTACTTCAGTTTAGAACACCAAAAGCGTCGTCGCATAAAAATTCACCTATTTTATGGTTATGCGCCAAATACAAAGAACTCTCTTCTAAAACAGAGCTGGATTATAGTTTCCCCTACAAGCAATTTAAGGAGCAATTAAATGCAGGAATTAACAGCATGTGATTTTCAGTTATAATATTTACCCTTATGTTTTATGAAAATACTGTTACCAATGTTTGTCTTTAATTATATGTTATTCAGTTTTAGTCTTAGTTTTTAGTATTCTTATTTATGTATCTTTTTATATTGCATTTGAATTTGCATGTGTTTTGTCCTAGATTTTTGTATTACATATTGCATTTTCCTTTTTGTTATATTTATATTTAAGCCAAGTTTGTATAGTTATATAATTATATTATATATAATTATAAATATAACCCCTGGAGCCAATTATGATTAAATGATAAGATATTGAGGGACGTGTTGCCACGGTAACGTGTGTGACTCGTAATGAGGAGGTCATGGATTCGATCTCCGTAGCGACCTTTCTGACTCATGGGACTTTTGCAGATTTCCTCCCTGGGTAGTTAGGCGAATGCTGATAAGGCTAATTATGTCCTGCGAAGTTTTTCCTTCCCTCCATTTTAATTTACTTCTCACATCCCAACTTGGATGTTTTGGGCATTGTAAGTATGTAAATTTTGGTCTTCCGAATTGAGGGTGGTCTTCGTATGTCAGGCCACCATTGGGATGTTTAAGCCTGTAGGAGAGCGTTGTCGGTCATACGAACTGCTATACCCTGCTCCCTGCTTTATAGTCTCTGATGTTGTGGCTCTTAAATCCGGCCAGCCTCTGTCTCTCACTCACCCATCCCTCCCTGAAAGGTCCTCGTAAAAGAATTTTTATAAAAGATGATCCATAGTCAATGTGTTATTTACCCCCCTGTTTGTAGCACTTTCTAAAAATAATTTAACTATTTATAACACAAGTGGGACACAAATACTTAACGTAGTATATTCAAAATACTTCTCCTAATACAAACTTTCAGTGTATATCCATTACATGTTTTCGTATACAAGCCGATTCTTACTGCTTTATTCGTGATATGTTTTATCTAGGATTAACTTTAAATTAACCAAGATGGTTTCAATATGCACAAGGGAATGATGAGAAGGAGAGAGAGGAAGGTACAAAGGAAAATTCATGAAATTTGAATGTTACAAGATCATACAAAGTATAGTGAAGTAATATATGTTCACAGGATAGTCACAGAAAACTCGTATATATATTTCTTGTGTCAAAATACTAAGTGCTTTTTGTTGCTGCTTTTCAAACACACACACACACACACACACACACACACACACACACACACACACACACACACACACACACACACACACACACACACACAGACACACACACACTCACACACACACATATATATAAATATATATATACAGTGTTACAGTGTTTCAAAATGACACCAAACGAACTTATAGAAGTAGCTGCTCAGCTTTTATGTGACACATATAGTTTCTTCCGCCAATAGAGCTGCATAACAAAGGGCTCCAGAATAAGTATGGATTAGGCAGTGGCAGGAAGAACGACGCATGCCTCACGCTATCAAAGTTCGCAGGTAATAGGTCACACGCCGTGCCGCCTGCTGTAGCTTCTTGTAAACATACCGGCACACTCCGCGGTAGCTGGCTGCTATTAAGAATTTCTTTGAACTATGAAACGGCAATAAAGAAGCTATTGCTCAATTACTGATTATGACTGTTTAACGTGTTCCAAAATTCCATTATAGCAGTCCATGATAACAAGTAAGCTGCTGGACATATGCAACTTATACCTTTTAGAGGGAAGTTAATGTTAGTGCGGTTGACGATGGAAGCATTAAATGATAAACAGAACAGAAAACATCAAATAATTGTAGATAAATTAACCAAAACTAAATGGCTTATGCAATGAGACGAGCATTTTATTTCACGTGTTTCATAATACTAAATAAAGTATTTATAACTGAAAAGGGAGCTGTTGATACTTACAGTAAGTGGTTGAAGGTATTGTACAATTAAGATCATAACGAAATGCTCTGAAGTTAAATAAATAAATATTATCATTGATGTAACTATATTTACAATTCATATATTTAATGAAACTATATTAATCTATACTATATTAATCGTGGAACACCCTTCAGCTCTTCCATTCATCAAAACCATATCCGTAATTTTGGCGTTCGTTCGTATAGCCCTCCATATTGCTTGGATTTGCTATCGAAGTACGCCCAAAATCGTCCCTGTTACGACGGAATATGTAGTTTTACACTACAGAGCAGTCTTGCACCAGTCCCAGTTAGTATTCGACTTTTGCACAAACAACTGCCCTTTGCCCCTTTACCCGAAAGGTAGGCTAGGGTCACTGATAAAGAGCAAGGAGTAATGTTTTCGTTTTCGTGGCCGGTGCGTCCCAATAACACCTTTGAGGTTCACACACCAGTGGTTCCCACATTGCCTAATCACAAAGTCATGTAATATTTAAAGCTGCATAAAATTATACCTAACAGAAATTTGAAGCTGCGACACCGAAATTCAGACTAATTAAGTTATAAACTACGCAACGGCTATAATCGTTTGGTGTCTTTTGAAGGAACCTGTATATATATAGTTATTGTGTTGCTCTGGGGACAAAGTTTGTAAACGGGTTTCTTGTCTGTTCACTATAGTACACTGTATTTATATAGTTATGTTAAAAATTTGAATTTTTTACTTATTAAGGGAAAGTAACAAAGGATGTGTCCTATGATTTGGAAATAGGAAATCCTGAATCACTAAACTTTAACAGACACAGCGTCACTCCATAAAAACATACGTATATTAAAGCACGAAGTAGTGTGTGATTTGTATGCAGATGTGTATATGTATGCGTGTCTGTGAACAGCATATTCAAGGAAAACTCTAATATATATATGCATATGTATATTACAATTTGTTTTGTAACTTAAGTGTTTTCTCCGCCCTAAACTGTACTTTATATGAAAGATTTTTCGAAACCTTTCTTTTAAAAAAATAGCATTACTCTTTTTCTTAAAAGTACGACATATTTAACATATTCACATGACAAATGAAATTCTTATCTTACATTTTTTGGAACTCCTCTTCACCTTTATCATCATCAATATCACGGTACATCTTAGTCATGAGTTCCATCCCAAATAGAATTATTGCCTCAAATGGAGTCTTCGACGACCAGTATTTATTCCTCCTTCTGGGCAATACTGAAAGCCATCTTCTGTAAACAATTCTTCTCCATTCTTTGAGGGTGTTCCATAATACTTTGGTAGGTTTGGTGACTTATTTCTTGTATTTGAAGCTCGTCCTTTATCTCTTCATTTCGTTATCCTTAAGCGTTGAAATGCCTATAACTGATCGTAACTTAATATCCATGGTTCTGCATCATATAAGACTGCTAGCAATGACACTGATTTATAAAATGTAAGCATCTATCTTGATTTTATTTCGTTCGGTTCTCCTTACAGTCTCAATGTCCACTAATATTTGTGAAAAATTTTCATCCACGTTCATTCATTTTTATGTGTGATGTTTTACAGCCGACGTACTCATTCTATTAGTTTTGAGTCTACTGAAACGTTGGTGCATATATGTAATTTGTCTTCGAAGACTACTTTAGTTAGTTTAGAATTTTACTTTAGATGTATGTTAGATGTATTTTTGTAACACTTTGTGTGCTGCATCCTGAACCTGGTTTTCAGAATATATAACGTATATGCTAATGTTGGTCTGATTTTTTTTACTACTTATTAAATTTTAAGGAACAGTCGCATAGATGATTCCGCATTATAACCTTATTGTTTCAATCAGTTTTAGGAGTATAACACACATAGAAGAAAAAGTTTGGCTTTAGGATATGCGACCATGATGAGCTTCAGCCAAAAACTGCTGAATCAGAGGGGCTTCGCACTTAAGACATGTTTTAACTGTTTATTTATTTCAGTCTGGCTATTATAATTGCACACAAATATTTTAAGAGATGTCTCATGAATACCTGTTCTTCTCTTTTTGTAATAAGCATAGTCTAATAATGAAAAGTTGAATAAATACTTATCTTAGTGTTTAATTTCAGTAGATATGAAAGATGTGACACAAAGCTTATCAGGCAAATATCCCGATCCAAAAATACTTTACCATGAAACATTTTAAATATTTATACAAGCTGAGGCTTTCACGGCCGCCGTCTTCGTGCTTATGGGCCGTGGTTTAGAACTTTTTGAGTGAACTGACGTTTCGCCAGGAACTGCACTAGCATCATCAGATTCATCATATTTATTAAAGAAGAAGACATTCGACTTCTGAATTCCACATCGGACGGATCAACACCCTAATGATGCTAGCGCAGTTCCTGGCGAAACGTCAGTTCACTCAAAAAGTTCTAAATCACGGCCAATAAGCACGAAACATAAAATGTATCATCATTTTAATTATTTTTTATTTATTCAACACCAGCTCTAACAATTTTTATTAAATATACGCACTTTTAAAATATTTACAAGAGTATATATATATATATCTTGAATTTCCTAAGAATTGCCTATGGAGTCCGTGCATTCAGCAAGAGTTTTGGTGAACCAAAGAGAAGACATTTTTAAAGCACACAGATTTTTTAAATAACATTTTTATGTGAGTTGAGCCAATTCCGAGGTATTTTTATTAGTTTTAATTTTTCAACATTTTGTTATTTCCTTAAACTACTGTTACTGCTTAGTTTCTTGCACTCAGTATCAAAGGAAAGAGTGAACCGTTTCGAAAAGTGAATACCAACTTAGATATTACAGCAAAAAAGCTTAGTTGGTGGACAGAGATAGAATGAATTATGGGAAAAAATAGGAATGGGAGGTATATGGAGATTAGAGGAAAGGAATACAAGCGATGTGGGTAAATTGGTAATATGCAAAATAGGAGATATAGAAAGACAGGAAATGTGGGGAAGTCTAGATAATATGAAATAACTACAATATTACAAACAAATAAAAAGGAAACTGGGGACGAGAAACATACGTAGATTACTGCAATAGGCAAGAGAGAGAAAGGCTAACTTGGATGAGAACAGGAATAATATTACTAAGAGGGGCAAGAGGCAGGGAAAAGGAAATTTATGAATTGTGTGTTGGAAAAGAAAGCATAGAACACTATGAAACAGAATGCAAGGAGGTTGCAATGTGGAGAAAAAAAGATTTGGGAGGAGAAAGGGGAGAAAGTATAGAAGAGGACAGTAGCTATAAAATGTTAACGGGAAAGGAGGAAAAGAAGGTAAGAGGTATTGGTGAGTTCTTGCAGAAAGTAAAAGAAAATTGGGCAAGAAATGTAAAGAATAAAAGAAATGAAGATGGGGTGGGGTGTATTGGGGGAGAATGGAACTAATTAAGTAACAAGGTGGCATGGAAGTTAAGAGCTACCTGGCAGAGCAGAAGACCAGGGTGTCATGTAAGTCAAGGTAGCAACAAGGTAAAGACAAATAAATGTAGCCGAAAGTTGTAAATTGTAAAATTTTGCAATATCGACAGTAAAATAATTCATTCATATTCATATTAATGCCCATTGCTTCCCTTTTACCTACAAAATAATGCGTACAAATATTTCGGAAATATTTTTATCGATTGGCATAAATTAGACAGATAAATGAGCTTTCGTATAAATAGCGTTTAGAAATTATATAGAAATACACATTAATAAAATGGTGGATATGGGAGTCTTATGGATGTACTAAAGTTATGTATTTCCTGAAGTTGAAGCAGTTTGTAGACATTCAAAGGAAACGTACTCCTGACTTTTCAGTAATTCATTAAAATAGACAGAAAAACATAATATAAAGCATGCATATATTATATAAATTATGCACCTCATTTACCAAACACACGCATATATTATTTGTCAACTATATTTAACATCAAGTTATATTCAAAATCATTAGTGTAATTTTTGAGAAACTAAAAGATAATGAAACACTTTCCTTGCAGAGGATTCCTAGGGATAAAAGAAGTTCTTTCGGAGAGACTTAAAATATGCTTTTTTGGCTGAATCTTATAACGAACTTTTGATGAAATTCTCGTTTTAATTTGCAGAGCAGATAAATATGAGACTTTAATTTACTATCTATTCAATATTTGAGGATGAGTCTGTCTTAAAGAAGCAAAAATATAGTGATTGTAACTTGACTTTAATATTTCAGAAGGATGGACGAATATCATTTTAATCATATATATTTTTAAAATGTTACTCATTTTTATAGGAAATATCCTTACCTTACAACGTTCTCAAAGTGGCTTATGGTACACTTTTGCAGGTAATGAAGACAGTTGTAGGTAGAGAGTGCGCATCCTGAGTAGTGACCTCTGACACCTCCAACGATAACTAACGCATCTTAACGTGTTCAACCGGGTCATACAACATGGCCCGCAAATGTTGACTACCAAATATAACACCTCTTCCACCAAAGGGAATCTCCAAATTCAGCGATCGTGTTCTACTATTAAATCATTAGCAATATGCCATCGTTCTTCTTTGTGATATGTCTGGATAGAACATATAATGCCTACCTTTTGGATAGCTGTGCTGCGGATCAAAAACAGTTATTCTAAAATTGGAGAAGAGAAACTGCCTTACCTAAAGTTTTCTTACACTTTAAGGCCCAAGAACATCTACGTGAAAGTATTTGCCATTCAAGCCATGTATTTCTTCTAGGAAATGTTAATTAAATATATTCACGTTTAAGGCCCGAAAATAAAGAAGGAATTCTGAAACGGTTGAATCTATAGAAGTTCGTTCAGAAAACAAATCAAGGAGTACTCCATTACATAGTTACTCAAGAACGCATAAAGTGACCTATTTGCGTTACTTTCTCAAAAACTTACGGAGGAAGCATTATTGTTTAAACAAACACCAAGGTTCGAAATTTCATCTAAAAGTACATGCTGTAAACTACTGCCAGGAAATGTTCTTACGCGAGAATGTGTGCAATTGACAATAACATTGCATATGTATACAACATTTCACAGTTCAATTAGACGCGTTTAAGGATGAACATACATATTTCTAAGAAGATGCTACCAATTTAAACAAATCTGCATGAGAAATTTCTAATGTTTCTCTTATAAAAACTAAAAAATTGGATTCAAATACGATATTATGCTATCTTTCCTTTAAAAATAAAATGCATATATTTAGTTCTACTATCCTGATGAACATTAAATACTTATAAGCTATATAGTAGATAGATTAAAATATTCTACAACAAATGTAAAACTGATTGTAATATTTCGGTACGTTTACTTTAACGTGGTATGTATGAAACAATAGAAATATAAATATAAATAAATAACGAAAATAACATTGTAGAATATATTTAACACAAGAAAAGTCAGTTTTAATTAAAATTATTTATTTTTATTATATAATTTTTAATTGCAACTGACCTTGCTGGCACTAAATATATTCTACAATGTTATTTTTATTCCTTATTTATATTTTTATTTATATTTTTCTATACATACCACGTTAAAAGAAACGTACCGATGCCTTTAGTTTCCTTTTATTTAATGTTGCCAGAAATTCCTTATCTTGTTATACACCGACCACGTTGGTCCATGTCACCTTTGTATGTCAAAGTCTGCAGCTGAGGTTAGGCCTACTGTCATTACTGGTATTTGTATTAATTCTTTGTAAGGATGGTCACTTCTTTTTAAACATCATAAGTTAATTATGAAAAGGAATAAAACCATTTTATACTTTATTTGTAATTAATTAATTATAAATGTAAGTTATAACTTCGTCTAGCTAAAATTACTGATGACTTCTGCACTTTCAAATATATTTCTGAAATTAAAACGTCCTATGACCTAACTATAATTTTAAATCGTTGCCCACGAATTATACCAAGTATGTTGTTGTAGAAGTACAGTGACACTAATTAGTAAATGGAAAAAGAAGCTCAAATAGCTTTTCATCATAAATCAGTATTTTATTCTGGCATTTTTATGGACAATTAATCAACTCTTGAAGACTTTTCAGTACTGTTTAATGCCGTTCTTACAATTCACAGCACTATAGACGATGGGTAGTGACAATATCTAACTGAAATGTATTTGGGAAAAGAATTTTGGAGACCCTTCAGGCCTAAGATGAGGACATCTCTTTGACATTTACCAATTATGCAGACTGAAAAAATCCTTAACAAGCCTAAGTCAGTGAAGAAAGTTCTAACGAACCTTCTAAATTGGAAACCAACACATTTACTGCAGAGCTATCTCACTCGATGAACCCAGACAAACAAAATTTGGATACACGTTCAGATGACTCCATTGTTTATAGTTAGCTAAAATCCGCTACAGAAAGAACTGTCTTTAAAAGGTTGTTCTGTTTAAATTAAATTTAGAAATTATAATATTATAATTTATTTATAAAATTATGCCAATAAATTCGAGATATACTTTTGTGTTATGCAAATTCTGAGAAAATTGCACTTAAAATTGGAAAATTTGACATCATTTCACTCCGTAGTTTCCTTGGCAAGAAATGCTTTAAAATAGCTTTTATAACCAAAATGGCCAAACGAACATAAAAGGAGCTGTGGTAATCGGCTGCTTCACCAAAACAATATACATAATTTATTAAGGCGTGTGTAAAAGAAATGATTGCCAGATCGGCTAGAGTTATCAACTGTATATGGTGTTTTATACGTTTAACTTCAAACTTTCATGCCGACTATTTCTTTAATGTCATGTTAAAATCCATTGGTCTACCTTCGGGAGTGTGATGTAACGATTGTTAAAAAATGAAGAGACCGGATTTATTAGATTGATGTATAGATAAATGCTAGTGGTATTTTCTGTAATCAGCTTAATTTATACTAGCCGCACATAGTAGTAAGTGATTAGCCCAGCTCAGTAGTTGCCAGGGTCGAGATGTGGGATGCTGCGAGCGTGAAATGACCCTGTTGCTCGCGGATTTTTTTTTTAATGTGAAGTTCCTCGGGTCCACTGGCTTTATTTCTCTTCCAAAGTAATCTATGCCCCAAAAATTCAATCGGTCTCTGTATTAAACTTCGATAAATTACTGGCCAATGAATTAGTGTGAAACTTCAATATAGAGCATATTCGTAAAATAATTATACAAAATATTCCGGAATTGTAAATTAACATAGGTGCAACGAAGGTAAAGCAATTTCAAAGCCGGCATATAATGACCTACGTCTTAAGGTTTTATTATTGCTTCAGCCTGTCCATGTACCTAGGACGAAATGTGCAATGAAACTATTTCAGCAATCGGATAGGTAACGTAACATTAAAAACTTCAATGCCATAGTCGGAATTTGAGCCACGGATTTCGCTCTCTCCGTCCGATTACTCTTAACCATTGAGCTACCATGGCAACATACCAGCATGACATAAAATTCTCAAACTGACTAGTATTTTTCTCTATAAAACACTAGGAGATCTCATATACACCACTAATCAAAAGTTTTTGATTAAGATGAACACCTATGAAGAAAACTAAATACTTTATTTTAATGAAGAAAAACGTCGTAAAAAGTAATATTATTTCTCTCTCTCTCTCTCTCTCTCTCTCTCTCTCTCTCTCTCTCTCTCTCTCTCTCTCTCTCTCTCTCTCTCTCTCTCTCTCTCTCTAGTATTAAGTGTGATATAATATGGTTTAGATTTTAGCCTCTTCAAAGTATGAACCTTTTGCCCTCAGAAGCGTTGCACAAACTCTTCGCATTCTGAAGATAAGGTTAGGTACTGTTTTCTTCTTCTTCTTCTTCTTCTTCTTATTCTTTTTCTTCAGATATTGCAGTCCAATACGTCTGCAAATTATTCCACAGATCTTCAAGATTAGATGAAGTCATTTTTTTTTCACTTCCCTGTCAAGTTCGTCCCGTAAGAATTCAATGGGATTTAAATCAGGTGAGTGACTCGGGCAAATCATATCTTCCAGTTCCCCACATTGCTCTTTATTGACAAACCCTCTGCGCGACGTATATTTACGATAGTTGTCCTGCAGCAGAATAAACCCACTTGTCAGATGGAACAGAGTCTCTGATCAGTGTTCTGTAATATCCTTCCTTCTTTAATATTTATTAGTTGTCACTAAACCACCAACTTTTATCACCTGCAAAACAGCCCTACACCATAACTATCCTCCACCTTTGGTATAACACACTGACTCTTCATACGTTCTCCACGAAGTGGAGAAACAAGCCTTCTATGGTGGCTTTCAAACACTTGAAACAGAGACTCGTCCATAAATAACACCTTGGACCATTGCATAACGCTCCAGTTTTTATGTTGGTCTGCCGTTTTAATCTTTTCACCTTATTTTGTTTGCGTATTAAAGGTTTTCAGGCCTTATGCAGCCCTTTAATTCTTGTTCTCGAAGGCGACGTTGTACTGTTGAGACAGACTGGAGCTGTTCGCATACTTCCTCGCAAATTTCAGGTGCTATACGAGTTCTCTGATGTTTACTCGTTGCACATATGAACTGATCTTACCTATATGAGTTACTCGGGGTCTTTGAGATCGAGAAAACACTTCCATTGGCACCAGTTTGTTTGAATCGCTGCAACGTAAACACCATTGTAGACTGGGCTTCGCCAACTTTTCTTGCTTTTGTTCTACTAGAATTAATTGCCTTCTAGATGCAGAGCTACAATAACAGCACATTTGTTAATTCCAATCTTCTCCTTTCGTCCCATTAGGAGGTATTAGGGTATGAACCTAATCAGGTGTACCAACACATTGCTAGATGCGCACAATATACTGTAAACCAGTGCGAACTGCTTGCTACACAGACTACTGAAAGAATGAGGCCTATTCGAATGGAAAGGTCACAGGCAAAGACACGTCTGTGTAGTTGTTGGAACATTTAAGCAGTCCTCTATGCGGAGAACCAGTCAAATACACAACTAAAGCACGTAGTATTTACATGTTTATGCATATTTTAATATCAGAATAGGGATATGATAGAATATTTGAAACGAAATTCCTGTTTTATCCACAAATCCGTAGTTGTGATAGATGATGGAAAACTTTTAACTGGTAGTGTACAATGAAAAACATATCTTTTGTGGCGACTTAAGTCTGGTACTTAAGTATCCTCTGTTCCTTCTGTTAGAAGATTGTATGTTCTTTGATCTGAATCATGCCTTTGTGTATGGGCTAAATAAAATGCCGCCAAAATGGTGGCAAGTACGAATATGTGCGACACTGAATTTAAGAGGTGGAGGAAATTCGGAAGGCTACCCAAAGGGTAATATTTGACTTGCTACCAAAAGATACGAAATACAGTATGTTATGTAATCGCTTCACCTACTGGTGTAAGATAAGAAGCAATAGTTTATCAACAAAATATCTGCACACGCTGCAACCTCAGTTGATCTCACTCTAGGTACCATTTCTGCTAGTTAACAAAGGACTAGAAGATATAAAAAAATTGTTTGATAATCGCTAGGATCATAGCAGCTCTTTTGTGTGTCAGTAAATCCAGTAACATAAATCTGGAATTAAAGCACTTTAATATGCTTAACATACCAAATCGTGCGATTGCTGTACTCCCTTAATGTATCATTTCACAAACATTCCCCCACATATTGTTCCCTCCTTTGCAGAACCTATAAGTATTGGAAAAATTGTCTCCCCTTGTGAGACAATAAAATTAATAGAAAAATTCATAATATTGGATGCTCTGTGAATAAAACTGTAATTTCTGTGTGCATATCCAGAAAGGTAGGCTACATATTATCTTTTCCCTGGGCTTCTAAATCACGTTGCACACAAAGGTAATGCCAGTGAAGACACGCTATATGCTCGAGACTCCTTAAACCTATAAGAAACAACTTTTCTACCAACACCAGCGTATGTTTAAGCGGATTTATAAGTTTGTTATCCTGCTGTGAAAATGTTTCATTATAATTTATTTTAATGCATATTGCACAGCTACCATGCTAGAAACCGGAAGTACTAGAGCCATTTGTGGTAAGCACAGGCCATAATTTGTACCCCAGTGTTATCCGGGATGACAATGCAGTAAGGTTTTATTGGGCAGCGTCTAATATCTCCCAAAAGTTTCTTATACTATATCTCTCCTTATAAGATTCTGTCACATCGATATTGCAGCAGTCTCCCAAACATATATTGGACGATATTTTCGATTTAAGTTTCACAAATACAAGATTTCTTAAAATCTGAATATTACATATTTACGATGTAGGGTTTAGTAGTCACAGTTGAGTGATCGACAACATATTTTGGCCGAAACAAACTTAAGTTGCCATTTTATTGCTCTGGCATCGCTCCATCCTTTGATATAAATAATGGGATTGTTGCACTCTTATCTAAGCTGTAAATGCAAGCACGTAGTAAGTTGACTGCAAAGTTTTCTGAAAATATTTTATACTGGGCTACGTTCTTGAAGTATTTTAATATTGAATTTATATTTATTCACACGAATACGCAAATTTTCTTTTAAACTATTAGTATTGAAATTTATTCTTTATGAGAATAAATAGACTCAACTCACTGCTTTTTATTTTTTCTATTTACATACGTAAGTTGAAAATATATTTTATTTCACCAAAAATTCGATATGAGATGTCTCCAGGAATATATGTTTTGAGAGATTCTCTTAAGCCGAAAAAGCGGTTTTAAAAATGTATCTGAGTTTACAACTTGTCTTTTTATGTAATATTTATTAGATCGGTCAGCAATAATATACGCTTTGCAGATCTGAGAGAACAGATACAAAATAATTACAGAGTAATAACTTTGTAGAGGTGTGCTTCCTCTGAACTAATACAAATACGTTACTGCACTAATAACAATGTGATACTGAGCTAATAAAATGATATACATACTTCAATAGCGAGAATTTATACAGCGGAAAAGAAGAATAAAATACCAAATGTGGAACAGTAGATCATTGAGAAGTAGAAGTGTCATCACTGTAAAGCAGGTCCTGTGGTAGTCGTCGCTTCAGTCGCGTTGGCCGGCGACTTCGGACGCCGATGTTATACGTCACAGCTCTTGGAACGTGGCGTAGACTGTAGAAGAAGTGTCGAGCAATCTCTCGGGTGAAATGGTGGAGAGGAAGAAGCCCCAGCTCATGATGCAGCTGCTGGTTGCGTACAAACCACGGAGCACTGGTGGCGATTCGCTGGAATCTTCTCTGGATGACCTGTAGACGCCTCAGGTGACAAGTACTGGCAGCCCCCCACACCTGGCAGGGATAAGTAAAAAAGATCGAACAAGAGATTTGTACAGGAGCAGTGAAGTAAAGGAGAGACTTGTGAAAGACGAGCGTATGCCAGGGTAATGGAGCGGTCAATATGAGGCTTCCACGTAAGCCGAGTGTCAAGTAACAGTCCAAGGTACTTGACCGGTGTAGGTGAAGGGAGCCACGGCATATGATCGGTCAGAAGGCGTATAGGCGGAGGTGGATTATACGGGCGTAAAGTAAAAATTTTGACTTCAGCTTTCTGGGTATTGAGTGAGATGCACCAAGGTCGATCAAGAGAGAGAGAGCTGTAAGGTTCGTACAGCAGAATGTAGATTGTAGTGAGTAAAATAATACTGTGTCTTCAGCATACAGGGCAATTTTGAGGTTGGAGCCATATCTGGAATATCGGAGGTATAAATACTAAACAGCGTTGGTGCCAGTATTGAACCTTGTGGAACGCCTGCTGTAAAAGTACGCTTAGTTGAAAGAGTACCTCCAATGCGCACCGCAAAAGTGTGATCGGTGAGAAAACTGGTAATAATGTGGATTAAGTAGTCCGGGAGATCAGTGCGTTATAACTTGACTGTGAACTTATAATTAAAATACCAAAATTCGGTTAAGAATCAAACTTTGTATTTTCATTCTGCATGTTTAGAGACTATGATAAAGAAAGTTTTCAATCCAAGTCGACCTTTACATATAAAATTTGTCTTGCATTTGGCTCTAACGGTTTTTATTAAAATACTAAATGTTTTAAAATATTTTCATGATAAATGAAACTTACAAGTATATCTTGAATTTCCTGAGAATTGCTCTGAAATCCTATTCATACTGGTTGAATTTTGATAACTGGTAAACCATACTTACTATACTTAAAATGCTAGCTATAATTAAAGCCATTCCCGAGGCATTCATTGTCACTGGTTTCAACTTTAAAACACTCATACTATTCTTAATTAGAAAGTTATTGTTTTCTTTCTCGCACGTTTATACAAAAAGAACGGCATTCCATTGTCTTTATGTAGTGACCAGCTCTACAAGGAAATATGCATTTCCACAAATGTTTATCTTCTTTAATAGTAAGTAGATAGGACAAACGTTTGTAAGATAGTCTGAGAATAGAGGAAGTTTCATGAAACAAACAGTTCAGATATTTCTATTTAATTTATTTTAATCGAGTAAACGTTTAGAGAAGTCATTTTATTATTATTACTATTACTATTATTATTTTATTTGTATTATACATATCGTTGTAGGTACAAGGCTGAAGATATAGTTACATTTTTGTTGTTATTTAACGTTCTTCCAACGTAGGTCATATAGGACGATAAGTTAAAGAAAATGGGTGAAATGTTGCTCAGATGACGCCATAGCGTTTATAGTTATCTGATATTAATCTTTCAGTACAAAGAAAAGACCCGGAAAGAAACTTATCCAGATGATTCACCCTGACCGAGATTCGACTGCGAGACTTCTTGTATATGAAGCAGGCACACAACCTCTACACCACAGAGGCGGTCTGAAACGATAGTAAAATGTTTAAAAATGGTGTCTCTATTAGCTGATTTTGAAATTCTATGCTCTTTTTATTAAGTAAAAATAGAATGGTAACCACATTTCAAAAACAAGTGCAAACCAGAGAGAACGAATAGTATGGAAATGAATGATTGTACAATGAGGTTATTTAAAACAAATTGTGTTTCTAAGGAAATCATCAGTTTTATGTAAGAAGTTCCTATCCATCTCTTAGGTTTAACCGTTAAAATTACAAGCAATTGATTCCGAATGAAAAGAGTTTCATATTTTTCCTCAGAAAATTAAAGATATACATTTTACTTTTCAATTAAATTTCTTAAACTTTTCTGTGTGTGTAACTTACGTCCTCCAACGTTAAATCATATCGAAAAATGAACGAAGTGGGTGAACTGATGCTGAAATGATCCCAGGGTCCATAGAGCTTAGAGTTATCCAACATTCGTCTTTCAGGATAAGGGAAAACCCCGGATAAACCTTATCCAGATAACTCACTCTGACCGAGATTCGAACTCGGGGAACGTGAAGCAGACTCGCTACCATGTACACTACCAAGATGGGTCTTATACATATTACACATCAATTAGAATCATTAATGCTATCTGTTCAGTGAAGAAAAGGAGGTAAAGAAAATTATTCACAGTAAGTTTTGATTAAGCATAGGGCATGTTCTTGAAAACCTGTAGGAATTTAAATACAATGTTAAACATATGTTTCGTTTCTGAGTTTGCTTTTCATAGATACATGGCAAGAAAATGTGTTTTTTATTTAGGGCTCCGATAAAATCCGATGTTAAATTCTTGTGTGGAATGTAATAGGTACTATATCTATTCATTTAATAGAAATAGTGATGTCCAATTATTATACAGCATATTTATTTTGTCATTTGAGGCAGTCAGATTTCATAACAAACATTTAAGTACTATAAAATGTTATTAAAGACAATATTTACTGTATTATTATAAATAATTAAGCTCTATTTTGGTGAGTACATGAGAAATACGTCTTTTTTCTACTCCGAAAGCTATTGGCCTTGGGCTGTCACCATAGCTTATTTTCTGAATATTATAATTTTATTACTTTGAAACAAGTCTCATAATTGTACGTCTCTCCATGAACCAAATAAACGTTACAAGAACCTCGAAATATGACGACGACTTTCCCCCATATAAGAACGAGACTTTCACACCGTCATGTTAGTCTGAAACGCAAACGCAATAACAGGGAAAAGGTTTGGACTTGACATGTCTCAGACAGCCGGAGACATTGCTATGAATTCTATTAACCTGCGATAGGATAGGGCTCGGGAACAAGTGTTGGTCTCCATGGGGGGTGCCCGGTCACTTGCCGGGGAGATGTAAAGAGATGAGGCGGGCAGACGTCCATGCATCGGCAGCAAAATTGAAAAGATTCACACCTGTCTGAGGGGAAGGACACCACATTCCTTTGCAGAGACTTCAATTCTACAAACAAACTCCTCCCATTTGTTCTACTTCATTATCAGCAGCTAATGCTCTGTATTACTGCGTTAGTGCTAGATATAATGTAAGAAGAGGGTTAGTTCTTTATTTCTTCAACGAAGCCATATTTCCGAGTACTGAGATGGTGATAAAAAAAAGAAACGAAAATAATTATGAATATTTTACATAAAATCACCTACATTGAAAAGTATTTTCGGGTGCTGCTGCTTTAAAGTGCGCTTTATGTCCATTTTATTCATTTCTTCACTCTGCCTTTTTACTTCCACCCCTTTAAGAAAGATTTGCAGATATAATCAAACAAACGGTACAGTCATATGCTTTCCTATTAACAGAAAAAACCAACCAAGAGTCAAACAAGTATTATGTCGCTAGCTTTATTGAGAAAAGAAGTATAAAAAGGAGACAAACTGAGCGCAACACAATGTGAAATTGCAAAGCAGCTTTCTACCTTTAACAAGTAGACAGCCGAGGGGGCCACTCATCGGTAGCGTAGATGGTAGCATGTCTGCCTCACGTCCAAGAGGTCCCAAGTTCGATTCTTGGCCAGGGTGAGTTACTTGGATAAGTTTTTTTTTCCCAGGGTTTTCCTTTATCCTTCAAGACGAATGTCGGGTAACTCTAAGCTCCATGGACCCTGGACTAATTTGAGCATCATTTCACCCAAATCATTCACCGTCCGATATGACTTAACGTTGGAGGACGTAAATTACACACAAAAAAGTGGGAGATCACGATAAACACCAATAAATCACAAGCGATAGTTTTAAGAAGCAATATGTTTTTTGCAGTCACCACTAGAACATCAATGATGATGACGATGATGATCATAACCTTATGTTCCTGAAGAGGAACTTAAAAAGACCTGTATGGGTATTTTCTCTCTGTTTGCAATTTGCATTTTCAAAGTATAAGGTGTGTTTTAGGCATCATTAGTAGTCCAATTTTAATTAAGAATGCTTTAACCTTATTTCTTAAGCTTATTGAAGACTCTTGTCAGTTGTTTCTTCAATGGCTTTTGTTGGGTGTAAACAAATTTTAATCACAAAAAATTTACACATTTTAATTTAAGGATATTTTAGAAGAAAGAAAAATGAATGTCTCAATAAGCAAATTTATTATTTCAACTCCATTATAAATCCTTATTTCTTTAAGCTTAAGATATATTGCTGCGGAACTTTATATGGCAAGAGGTTTTCAAAGACTTGAACGTATTTTGTATTAAATTTTATTAAATATTTAAAAATCTCGGAAATCAAGGAAACTGTAATTTTTTAATGGGGTTATCCTAATCAATATGAATGGTATATATTTTAAACTAATAAGCTTCAAAATTAATTTGGTAAATTAAGACAGAAGAAGTACTTCATTCAAATACAAATTTGATATCCCCATTCTACAGAGGGGGAAAAAAAACTGGAGTTACTGAAAGCGCGCGTGAGTGTTTTTGCCTATGTATACAGCATAAACTCGAAATAAAAAGTAGTATGTAGGACTTCAATAATATTTTAATCATGTATTTTAGTCATTAGTGTATAGAATAAACCATACAAAAAAACTAACGATTTTTATAAATAAAAATATAAAATTTGTTATATTAGTCTGGCAATGTATACATTTAATTTATGCATGATAAGTTTGGGAAACTATATAACAGGGAATAATCCACCGAAAATGATAAATATCATAAGAACAGTTTTAATGAGTTTAATAGAAATTTGAGTCGTTTATTTATCTCAGGCGTACATTGAAGGTATTTACACCAGTTCAACACACTCTACTTTTAACCTTTTGAGATATTAATTTTCAAACACAATTTTGGAGGGCGTTTCATGGATTGTAAATTTGGAGAAGTCCTATTATAAATGCAAGAATTGATGTTTATATAAACAATTTCGTCAGAAATAAGCATTATATTTTATATATTTATTATTTCCTGTAAAAACAATATATCATCTGTTATACGAAAACAATTCATAAAGCTTCGAAAATAAAACTACGCCATGGAACCACTAAATGTAAAATAATATATTTTTGGTTACCTTTTAAGCAACTAACTTAAAACTACAAGCAAATTGGACGACAAAAGTGGCACCATGAGGTGAGTTTTCAATGGTGAAAAGGAATAGAAAAACTAAATTATGTCGTAAGTTTCCAATCAACTTCAGGATATCACAATTTATGCCACACAGAAAAAATATCAATACAAAGGAGGTAGGAAATGCAAAATGACTTTGGATTTTAACATACCTATTAAATGGTCGGACTGTAGAAGGTATTAAATATGGGTGGGGTGAAGACATATTTCATCATAAAAGCCCACAATTACACTAGGAGTTAGATGTTAAAAGGGAATCAATATTTAACAAATCAGAACTTAATTTTTGACGCTTAGATCACTTTGCAACGCCACACTTCAATTAACTAAATCTGAATAGGTTGGGATTCAAAGCGATGAAATATCACAATGTGAACATAAATATGCCACGTCATATTACCTTGTAATCCTATTTTGGCCACGACTACATGTTTAAGGGCTTCGATACCAACAAGATGACAGTAATATATTTTAATTATTTGCGGTCTGATTCTTTATTTAATTAAAGCGTTGGGAGTTCAGCAGAAGCAGGGAAAAAATACACACCCCTTCCTATTATAAAGACAATAACAGACATGTTTTAGAAACAGTTAATAAGAAATACAGAATACCTGCGGTCACAAAAACTGGGGTATGGGGTTATACTTGATTCCCAAGTGTGAAGAATTGATTTTTTTTCTTAAGTGTGCCAAAGGGAAACTTTTTTTTTTAATCTCTACATCTCATTTCTCTTTCTCCCTTTGACGTAAAAAAAGGTCTGGCCTCTCTCAGTATGTGGTCAAACAATTCAACACCTTAACGCTCGCTCCAGGAGGCCATGGAACGTGTGGAATACACAAATCGAATTTCAGTAGGCACTGGCTGGCCACATACCTTAACTACCTACCCTCCAAAACAGATGGATACGAGAGGAAAAGAAAAAAAAAAGAAGGAAAGAATTTTAACCCGTGCATAAGTCTTTCTTTTTCCAGCTACATCTTCATCTCCTTTAATAAAATAAAAAATGACTCTAGGGACAAGATACGGTAATGTTGTCGACTTGGTTTTTAAAAACATAACTTACACAGGTTTATGTCAGTTGCTATCTTCATTGTTGTCTGTTACCTCTCCCACTCTTTCTCACGAGTTTCTCTTCCCAAAGAAAATTATGAGCTGTGTGTAAATCCATCCCAATATTTCCATACTGAGACAACGCTGTATGGTATTGAATTTTAAACTACAAACCGACAAAGCCGCCGCGAAGAAAAAAATATTATTCCAGAGGTATAATCATGTCCGTGAGCCGGCCGTCTTTCATTTTAATAAGAAAAAATAAGACCGTTAAGGAGGACTTAAAGTGTTTGGAGAATGTTTTCTTTTGCTGTTGGGGATTTTGAGTGAAATTATATTAAGACTTTGTTAAAGGAATTCCTCGAGATTTTAGGGCTCAGAGAAGTAAGCTTCGTTAAGGTTAACAAGAAAATATTGCCTAAGAGTGAGAAACTACAAGTGATATGAGGAGAGGAGATTTACATAATTTAATGTTAATGCTGCGAGCTACTAATAACAAGACACCTTGAGCTTACGGCTTGTAATATAGCAAAAATGCTACATAACACTTTCAGTTTGCAGAAAAATAAGATACAGAGAAAATTTCACAGAGATAAATAAACAATAGTTCCCAATAATTCCCAGAAATTAATTTGTGAAAATACCTTGAACATGTGACCGAGCGGGATGGCTCAGACGGTTTCGTCTGTGGCCCGCATTCCCGTTCGATTCCAGTGGCCGACGGACCATGGCTTTTTTCGGGGTTTTTCCTGCGTCACTAGGTGAATGCTGGGCAGATTAATTACATCCCCCGAATTTCCTGTCCCACCATGAATATCCATTATCATTTCATTTCATCTCTCATCTGGTGGTTTGTTTCAGGGTAGAAGTGTCAGCGGGTGTTTCGGCGGTGCATGGCAGGATGATATGCTCTGAGAAAAACGACTTCCTCCTCCGGTAGGTTAGTAACCGGTCTCCGTACCTCTCCTGGTTCCATTTCGGGACCGTCAGCCAGGGACCTTTGGGGCTCGGATCGCCTGTCTGGGACCATTAGGCCTCGGCTGCTGGGCTCGTTGCCGTCCCACTGTATGGGAGCGAGTTCGTTGTCCTGGCCTGTCGGGGGAAGCCTCTATATAAGTAAACTGTAGGGTCCTTGCCCTCTGTATTGTCGTGGCTCCTTGGGTCGGCGGCCTTGTGTCTCCTCTCGCCTCATCCTTCCTCCCGGGGATGCCCCCACTTGGGGCATAGGAAAAATGGGCCCAGTATGATAGCCCATTGAACATCTGCCATTTTAATTAAAAGTCGTTAGCATTTTGAAAAAACAAATAACATTTTCGAAAAATGTTTCATGTAAAATGTATTGTGGGATAGGGTAATTTTCTTGATAATATTCGTGTCACAACTTTGGAAGATGCCGAAGTTTGATCTTAACCGAATTTTCGTTACGCTTTTCAATGATACACGTACGACAGTCACACAATTACAGACTTTTCCTAAAAATAGATTTTTGGATTAGAGAACCAAATATGTGCATTTTTGTACTTTCTATGTGTACTTTCTATACGTACGACGAATATTAGAGATAAAATACAAATGAGGATATACAGGATTGAGCAGATAAACGTGGTTTATTTCGTCTCGTCTCATCTTATGGCACTTGGTAAGATATTATGTAAGGTACTATTTTCTTTCTTTAAATGTAATTATGTTGGCTATACTATATTCCATGTGCTTTGTTTAATTGTTGTTGCGCCATTGTTGCATATAAGCTTTTCACATGCCAGCGTTCTGGTTACTGTTGTAAAAGGTTAAACGTTCTGAAAATATGTAAGGATTTATTTTTTTAAAATATTCATGACTTATTCAATACCACAGCGAATACTTACTGTAGAGGCGTACGTAAAGTGTGTATTTGAAGACGCAGTTCACTTCCAACGGTTACTATCAAGGTTCATCATTTTATTCCAATGAATTTTGTTTAAAATCAATGTCATAATATTATTTGCCCAACCCTGTAGTTCCACAATTTATTTAAAATAAAGTGTCATGTGTCATGAGCCACTACGAAATCCCCGTTGTTATTGGTTTGAATTTTCAAAATATTGCCATTCTTTCAAATGCTCTAGCGATATGAGTATTTCAAAGGCAGCACAATTTTGAGTATTTCTTCAGATTCCTATATTTGCTTTGTACCTGCAGCGAAATAATTAATGGAACTATTTATGCAAAGGATTATCTGAACTTAAATTAAGTAGATAAAAAATTAGTATAGTCCATAGAGAGTTATGCCAGAGGTTCTACTCCCATTGGTCCTGGACCCGTAAGACAAAGCACCTGGGCTTCCTTCGACCAGGGAGTTACCGAGCTGTCCCAAAAGGGCGCCCGGCGCCTCCGTGGGGCTTTCCATAGGGCAAGACCTAGAGACTAACAACGCCCCCCCCCTCCAACTGGTCTTGTGCACTCAAGACGGGATGGAAATGGATACGCCACTTACACTCGCCAACTCCAAAATGGGAAGGCTACCGATATGACCTCGGTGGGGCCGCCTGGTGATCTAGCACACCTTCTACTAGCTATGCTGGCTAGTACGCGGGAATATGATGGCTTCCCTCATCCCCGTCCGGATACGTACCCGATCACCCACGGGTATCGGGAACTACTGCCCCCTCGAGTCCAACCCAATCCGAACAACTCCCAATCAGGTAGTGGCTCGAATGTTCGGCCCGAGCTTCCACTAGTAACCTCAGAGGTACCACGAGTGCTAGAGGTCCGCAGCGCCCGCACCACGGCAGCGGATCCCCTCCCCTACGGGAATTCCATAGAAAGTATGTTGGACTAAATTGCAGCGACTGAAGAAAACCATGTAAATGTAACAAATTATTTCAAATCATATTCCTTGTCTAAGTTTGTGACTTTGTTTACATTTTATTATGTCTAAGTTTAATATATGTCGTATATGGCAGCTTTTTAGGTACTAAAACTCCTACAATAATTATAAATATATTCATACATCAGATTTCTGTAATTCTTTTACTTGTTATATGTTTTATGGCTAATTTTCTTTATTGTTTTACACACTTCGAGACACAGATGTGTATTATACTTGCTACTTTATTTCTATATTAATCCATTAATATTATCAAAGTTAATATCTTTGCCATTAAATTATAATTGAAATATGTTCCCTCATGTATGTCATTCATCAACTTTGTCAAATGCCAACTGGTCTATTAATACTTTGTAAATAAATGCAAAACCCGCAGGACATTAACAAGTAATTTGCATATTTTGCATATAATTATATTTTAATTTACCCAAGGACAAGTTATTTAAGTTATTTTCATTTAAGAATAGATGCGGGTACAACATTAAACAATTTAGAAACAAGAAAAACGGGGTCATAATTTCAGTACATGATCTCATTATACGTACACAGTTTTTCCATTACAGTGAAGGACAAAAGGTACACTTGCCTGATATCGTTGATGATTTTAACGGAACTTCATATCTACTGCTCATAATGTCTTATGCGAGTCAAAACTATTGCCACTTACAGCATTTCAATAATTCTATTTTAAGGTGCTAAAATGATAATTATAATTCAAAATAATTAGTATACAAAGAACCAACGTTAGGCTATATTGAATCACAGTCACCTCACCTATTTCACAATTCTTTGCAAAACGCACACACATTGCTTTCCAATTCTAGCAGAACTGAACAAATTTAGCTCCATTTATAAGACTAACACAGACACTATTGCAACTATGAACTCAAAAATAGAGCAAAGTATGTTTTGTCGTTTCATAATCGAATGGAAGCAGAGGCGATGCGAATAAATTAACGTGAAAGAAAAAAATTACCACTTAGTTTTTAAACAACATACTACTGATTTACCACACATTGTCGATGTCCGGCTAACAATAAATTCGTCAATTGTCCTAAGGTATCCTTATAGAACTGATCCTGGCATTTTGTGACACCACTGGCATTTCTGGCTCTGAGTAGCACTTGAAAGAGCTTTCGTTACTTTTGTCCCAGAAGTAGATACGTATTCACAAATATGTACCAAATTAAAATATTTCTATAAAAATAGCTACTGATACCCAATTCGTACTTATTAAGTTGAATTTTGAAAACTTATACATTTTATTTTATTTAGCACCTACTTTATAATTGGTAGGAGTCAACATCGAAATGTTATTGGACATTTAGTCAAGAGGTGTTCTGAAAGAAAATTAGGATGGAAGTCCTGGCGAGTGCTTCTTCTGTCTCTGTGTACCAAAAGTTGATATTTAAGCTAATCATTTTACAAGAATGCGACATGATTTCCAAAAAATTCTCTTCACCTCAAACTATATGCAGTATGTTTACTTTTACATTACTCTAATGATTTTGAGATACCATAGGTTTATGATATTTTTCTATATATAGAACATGTTACTCGAATTTTCTGTGAATGGTTTGTGAAATCCTCTTCATTCGGAATGGGTTTTGTATAATTTGTATAGATTATTTATATTTTGTATTACCTAATACTACATTTTATATTGCCTAACTTTATACATAAACATATATAATTAAATATAGAACTTATAAAAATCCATTTACATTTTTTCAAAGATATTATTTTTAAGAAATTGTTATAGGATTTCAGTTTCATTGCTTCGACGTTTTTTTTTTTAAATGTTTTTACCTAAGAATTATAAAATTAATTCTAAGTATTGCTTTTTATTATTTCCAAACCGTGATGTGAAGATAAATGAACCACCAAGCTATAATGAGACGAAGTTTTGAAAATTTTGGATTTCTTAAATTTGATTTTAAGTTAAATTAAAATATGAATTTCTAGCCATAACTTGGTGATTCTTCACCGACGTATAGTCTCGGCCAGATGTCTTTTTTATCCTCCAGAAATGATTTATAATACAAAATGAATTACTAAATGATTTGTAATACAAAATAAATTATTCGATTTCTTTTGAAATATATGTACTGATTTTAATTCTTCTTTAAATTGACACAAAAAGTTATAACACAAATAAACTGAGAATTTCTTAAGTATATTCACTCCTTAAGCGTCCTTTTTCTACAAATGATCAAGCTAACACTTTCTATGTCTTTACGATGGTCAGGCTTATGAAATGAAATTTTCTGAAATTCTTATCGTCTTTATACACACGTGTCTGTTTTTTTCTCTCTCGTATTGCGAGGAAGACTATGGATTTTTTCTATACTATAGAACCAAGCGTTTCTTTATGACTAGGTCATTAGTAGCAACCTGTATAGACATCCTATTTATTTCTATAATTTCACTTCTTAACTAAATTTAAACATTATAATACTTCAAACATTTATTAAATAATTTAAAATTATAAATAACATAAAACAAATAAACAACATTAATTTTGCTGAAGTTCTTCTAGGGAAACAAGCCTGGTGAAAAGACGATTTGAAACCGACGTTTCGGGAGCGTACGTCTCTCGCATCATCAGGATATTTATTAAATGTTATAACCACAATTGAATTACTGGATATAATACAAATATAAACAAAGACAAAACACTATCAATACCGTATCACTGAACAAAAGACTGTTTTCAGTAAATTAAATGCCAGGTCAGGAGATGGCGTAAGTATAGAAAATTAATGGAGTCAAAGAAACGTCACTACTTAACTTGATTATCAAGCTGTGCAGATCTGTGCTTCTTAAGTAAAGCTCCTTAAAGCTTCAGGTCTTATTTTAACATTGATTTTCTCTTTCGAGGCTGAATCCAAAACAACTTTTACACAGTCATGAAATAAAGAGTAATTTCAAACTCGCATTTAGGGACCAGCTTATTTTGTGATATAAAGTAAAAGACATTTCTATTATTTTTTATCAGCAGGTACTAAAAGTGTATTAGATATGGTCACTAATAGAAAAGGTGGTCTGACCTGAACAAACGATCCTAGGTGGGTATTCTGTGATCACAAAGCCGCACGGTATCCTAGTCCTTCTGGCGCCCTGCCAGATAATTAATGGTTGAGGGTTTTCGTTGGAAATTATGTCGACCCTCTGTCGGCTGGCCACAGTTAGTTTCGCAAATTCTTAATATCTTCACCGGCCTTTTCGAGTAGAGAAAGGACAAAAGAGCATGCTACCTGGAAAAGCAGAACGTCCGAGGTTGTGTTGCTTTCACGGTATGAATTAGGAAACATTTATTCTTTAGTCGCTATCCAGAAACTTATTAAAATACTTTTATTCATATTATTCCAATATGAAAAAATAAAAAATAAAAACATGCCTTATAAAATATATTATTATTATTACTATTATTATTATTATTATTATTATTATTATTATTATTATTATTATTATTATTATTATTATTATTATTATTATTATTATTATTATTATTATTATTATTATTATTATTATTATTATTATTATTATTATTATTATTATTATTATTATTATTATTATTATTATTATTATTATTATTATTATTATTATTATTATTATTATTATTATTATTATTATTATTATTATTATTATTATTATTATTATTATTATTATTATTATTATTATTATTATTATTATTATTATTATTATTATTATTATTATTATTATTATTATTATTATTATTATTATTATTATTATTATTATTATTATTATTATTATTATTATTATTATTATTATTATTATTATTATTATTATTATTATTATTATTATTATTATTATTATTATTATTATTATTATTATTATTATTATTATTATTATTATTATTATTATTAATTATTATTATTATTATTATTATTAATTATTATAATATTAATTATTATTATTATTATTATTATTATTATTATTATTATTATTATTATTATTATTATTATTATTATTATTATTATTATTATTATTATTATTATTATTATTATTATTATTATTATTATTATTATTATTATTATTATTATTATTATTATTATTATTATTATTATTATTATTATTATTATTATTATTATTATTATTATTATTATTATTATTATTATTATTATTATTATTATTATTATTATTATTATTATTATTATTATTATTATTATTATTATTATTATTATTATTATTATTATTATTATTATTATTATTATTATTATTATTATTATTATTATTATTATTATTATTATTATTATTATTATTATTATTATTATTATTATTATTATTATTATTATTATTATTATTATTATTATTATTATTATTATTATTATTATTATTATTATTATTATTATTATTATTATTATTATTATTATTATTATTATTATTATTATTATTATTATTATTATTATTATTATTATTATTATTATTATATAGTGCGATCCATATAAACCTGAACCATTTCAATGAAACAACATTAGCACACACATGTAATTTTGGGAGAGTATAATACACAATTGCGAGATTACACTACATTATTTACATCTTAGAGAAAATGTTGGAAGTGTCCTCCACCATATTCTCTGAAATTTTACGGAGGTGATATCGAATTGAGAGAAAGTTATTTCCAGCAAGATGGAGCAACGTGCCACACATCTAATGACACCAAAGAACTTGTAACCAATTTCTTTGATAATTGAATAATCTCAATTTGCCTGTGGCCCCCGAGATCCCCTGACCTAACCTCACCCGATCTTTTCTTGTGGGTGTATCTAAAAATAGATTGTACACAATAGATCAAGAACAATTGATGTTCTCAAGAAATACATTCGAACCGAAATAAGTAACATTGGCGAGGATATTCTCCGTAAAACTTCGAGAATATGGTGAAACGTGTACAGAATATATATAGATGCTGTTAAAGGACACTTCTAACATTTCTCTGAGATATAAATAGTGTAATGTAATCGCCCAATTGTGTATTACATTCTCCCAAAGTTTTAAGTGTGTCCTATTATTAGTTCATAAATTATGGCCCATTGAAATGGTCCAGGTTTATATGGATCGCACTGTATTATAATATTAACAATTTTCCACCTGATGGGTCTTCATGTACCTAAATTATCTACTCTTTTCCATTTTCTTCTGTTTTATCAGTCTTCACCGTTTAATCCTTCTAGTTGCATATCTGTTGTAACTGGTTCTGTACACGTAATCCTTAGTTTTTCCTCTTTGCTCTTCCTGGAGTTATCTATTCCAAAATCCACTGTCATTTTCGTCTTCGTCTTTTAATATTTCATTCGTCGAAAATGAATTTCTTAATATGTATATAGAATTTAATATAACATTTTCATTCTTCTTCTAATAACTTCGTTTTAAATTTTATCATACTTTAAACTTTGATATTTTGGAAGACATTCAGTTTTGTAGATTGTAGTTCAGATAGCTTTATAAGAAATACACACAGTTCTGCTTCATGAGTAATGACACTGATATCTAATGCATTATATACATTTATTTTCGTTACAAAGGTAGAATCAAACAGGAAATGGTATAGTCGTCATTTGAACCACCAATCTTTTGGTTTCCGTCCAGTGCTCTAACCAACTCTGCTACCATGGTAACTTGGATAACACATGGTGAAACTATAAAAGCCGGGACATAAAGTATCTACAGCTGTACGTAAGTCTAATGGAATATATCATTTACAAATGAATTTGAGATTCCTTTGTGGTTTACCAAGAAAGATAAAGTACGAATCAGTTGGGCAATTTATTGTCATACTGACATATTGCCATGATAGTTTAGTTCATTAGGGCAACTCAAATTCCGGCAATGGAATTTAAATTTTTACTTGAGTTCTATCATTTCAATCAACCTAAGTTTCTACACATGAATTGTGTGAAGAATAGTTAATTACCATTTAGATTTGTTTTAAAACTACTTTTATTCCACCACATATATATTTAAAATATTGCACATTTATTTATTGCAAGTGACTTTGTATTCTACGTTTTACGAGAACTATGCTAAAGAACAGATATTTGGATGAATGGAAATTACGGTCAACCTTGTCAGGCAATATTTCTCGTCATTCGGGCATGATATCATATTCATCAGTCATCACCAAGTCAACCAAAACAAATCAAGGGAATGATTCTGATAGAAGGCTTTTGATTTGCTGGTTGAGAGGAAATTATAAATCCTCGAGTGCGAATACATTCATTTCAATAGATTTATTAGCTCATTGTTTATTGCGTGCCATAAAAAGACAACAATGTACGACTTTGACCTACATAACCTGTTTTGATGCTAGTATTGCATAAATGTTTTTGCACCATTATTGTGCTCATAGATATGAAATATAAATGGCAAAGAAAGTTATTAATTGGTATCTGTTAAATTATATATAAATTTAGTATTATAATTAAATTAATTATATATAAATATTTATGTGTAAGATTTTAGCTAAAGTAGTTAAATATTTCTCAAAATATATTATTTAAACATCTTTCACCCCAATTATAGTTAAGCATATATTATGTGTTATACATACCATACAACTTGTAGAATTATGTTGCATTTGATTAATGTATTTGCGTTTCTTTGGATATATTTAAAATTTATTACTTAAGACACTTAAAGTATCAATTGATACATTACAGGGAATAAAATAAAATAAAATAAATAAAAATTGGGGAAATTATTATGCTAAAACTACCAGATATACCACTCTAATAAATTGTGCATGAAGTATGAGTAACAACACTTTAAGTCAAAAAACAGATAATAAGATTTTTGTACAATATTTAAGTTCTATAATTATTAAAAGAAGTATTGTTTTGTTTACATCCGCTGTTAAATACAATGGCTATATTGGTGACCCTTTAGATTTGGAACTTATTGCCTATCTGTAATGGGATGAGCTCCTATACAGTTGTTATTGGATTTCCATGAGTTTTGTACATTGGATCACTCACGCATTCACAGTCTCATTCATACTTCTAGAATCTGGCTAACAAAGGGAAGGATCATGGCTAATGAAAAATAATCATTTGCAAATCGAACCCTTAATTGTGTGCAATGAAGTGATTTTCTAATACTAAGATGGTAATTCAACAAACTTTCATTTGTCATCGCCCAGACTCTGACTGGTAAAGAGTTAAATAGTTCAACTCCGAAGCCGTAGGTGATATTTGAACTACGGATCTTCGGCTATCGGAGCCATTGCTCGCACCAAGTTACCACAACAATATGTTGTTACGATATTATATTAAGGTCACGGGAATTATTAGGTCGCCATATCCCTTTTTTTGTAATTTACGACCTCCAACGTTAAGTCACAATGGACGATGAATGGAATTGGTGAAATGATGCTCAAATGAGCCCGGGGTACATAGAGCTTAGAGTTACCCGACATTCGTCTTTCAGGATAAGGGAAAATACCGGAAAAACCTTATCCAGGTAACTCACCCTGACCGAGATTCAAACTCGGGACCTCTTGAACGTGAGGCAGACATGAAACCACCACGCTACCGAGGCGGACTTCCTGTCATACTGGCATGTTGGTATGGAAGCTCAGATGGTTAGAGCATTTATTGTAACTTATGATTTGTGTTATGAATTGCGGACGACTTTTGTAGAACAACATTATCAAACCATTAAGATTTTTTTAGATTAGATTATTTATTGTTCATTTTCCAAAATTTTACAATTTACAACTTTTGGCTACATATATTTGTCTTTACCTTGTTGCTACCTAGACTTACATGACACCCTGGTCTTCTGCTATGCCAGGTAGCTCTTAATTTCCATGCCTCCTTGTTACTTAATTAGCCCCATTCTTCACCCCTCATCTTCTATTCTTATATTCTTTATATTTCTGGCCGATTTTTCTTTTACTTCTGCAAGAACTCGCCAATACTTCTTACCTTCTTTTCCTCCCTTCCCGTTAACATTTTTATACCTACTATCTTATTCTCTACATTCTCCTATTTTTCCTCCCAAACCTTATTTCTCCACACTGCAACCTCCTCGTATTCTGTTACATAGTGTTCTATTCTTTCTCTTCCCCCACACAATTTGCAAATTCCCTTTTCCCTATCTCTTATCCCTCTAAGAGATATTGTTCCTGTTCTCATCCAAGCTAACCCTTCTCTCTCTTGTCTATTGCAGTAATCGACATATGCGTCTAGTCCCCAATTTCTTTCTATTTGCTTGTAAAATTTTAATGATTTCATATTTTCTAGACTTACCCATTATTCCTTTCTTTCTATATCTTTTATTCTGCATTTTACCAATTTACCCACATCGCTTGTATTCTTTTCCTCTAATCTCCATATATCTCCCATTCCTATTTTTTCCATAATTCCTCCTATCTCTGCCCACCAAATATTTGAGTTCTCTAATCTTTTTTGCTGTCTCATGCATAATTTCATAATGTCCCCTTCTATGCCAGAATGTTATTATTCTTTCCATTATTATTCCATTTCTAGTCTTTCCTAATTTTACTAAAGCTACTTCCCTAGGTGCTGATCTTTGTGAGTCTTGTAGCTCTTTACAAAACCTTCTATAGTTTTGGTCTACCGTTTTGTTTACTTCTGTGGCCCCCCCCCCCCCAGATTTCCACTGAATACAACATTTTGGATTCAAGTAGTGCTTCATACATACACTCTTATAACCACTTGGTTGTCATTTATAGCTTATATATATCAAACGATTAAAGACTTCATACTTTCTTATTTGTCTACCAAGTAAATGCACGTACTATATTCTACCCAAAATTAGAAATCAAAAATTCATTGGAAACACGTATTTGAGAGTCTCCCCAAATAATTGGGGAAAAAGAGGGGTCATCACAATATCCCGTCAACAATAAAATTAACGAACAAGATTAAGTAAAACCAAACAAAGGCCAAAAATAATTAAAATTAATTCCACTAAATAATGCTAATAAAAACAAAACTTCTCCTAACACTTACTGTGACTATAAATCATACATATATAGATTCTAAATCTGTTGTACTTAAATAGCTCTGTATGTTAATATCTGCGTGCTCGAGTTCCTGTTGGGTGTGAACTGCATAATGCAAAAATAAAAAGTCGTTTAAATGCTTCATAGTGTATAAGTTAGCAACTTTCAGGGATGCGACACGAAGATTTTCAAGAACATTTCTCCAGCCTGACAAATCTTTACATGGAAAGTTTATTGACAATTGTTATTTTCTGAAAAAAAAAACGGTGGTATTACTTAAAATACCTACTATAATATAATAATATGTTTAAGAATTTTTATATCAATTAAGTGTAGGGTAGAGTCACTCGGTATCGCACGGAACTCTGCAGAATGTTTCGAAACGACACCGAACGAAAATACCTATAGAAGTAGTTGCTCAGCTTCTATGTGAAACATATAGATAGCTTTTACCGCCAATAGAGCCGCAAAAATAAAGCACTCCAGAATGAGTGTGGATTTGGCAGTTACAGGAAAAAAAAGCCACGTGCCTCATACTATCGAATTTCGCAGGTAGGTGATACAGCCTGCCGCCTACTGTAGCTGTTTGTAAACATACCGACATACTCCACGGTGGCTTGCTACATTTAAGAATTTCTTTGGTTTATGAAACCGCAATAAAGAAGCTATTCTTTAGTTATTTTAACATTCCATTATAACAGTGGATGAGGGCAAATAAGCTGGTGGACATATGCAACTTAAACTTTTCAGAGGGAAGTTAATGTTATTGAGATTGAGGATCGAAGCCTTAAATGATAAGAAAACAGAGAACAATATCAAAGAATTGTAGATAAATTTAACCAACACTGAATGCCTTGTGCAATGAGACAAGCATTTTATTCCACTGTAGTTAATAATACTAAATAAAGTATTTGTAGCTGAAAAGGAAGCTGTTGATTTGACAGTAAATGATTGAAAGCACTGTACAATTAAGATCATAGCAAAATGAGCAAGGTGCAAAAGGGGCAATGCTTTTGTTTTCGTGGACGGTGCGTCCCAATAAAAACTTTTGAAGTTCGCACACCAGTGATTCCTGCACTGCCTAATCACAAAATAATGTAATGTTCAATGCTGTATAAAATTATAACTAAGAGAATTTTGAAGCTGCGACACCGAAATTCCGACTAGTTATAAACTACTATATTCGTTCGGTGACGTTTCGAAGCAACCGGCATATCGTACAGTATCAGATTCTGGTTTACGGTATACGATGTTTCAGCAAATTTAGCTCAGGCAGAGGCAAATCGGAAAGGGAGCACTGTGTGATTGTGATTAAACAATTGATCATGTAAAAGAGAGGATTCTTATTTCAGACCTCTTCCTGCTACACGAAGATAATTTTATGAACCTGATACTACAATACTGATGAGTCATATACTTTTAAGCCCTGCAAATTATTTTCCATTGTTAATCTAAATATATGGATGAAGGAATTTCTTTTGTTTAAATGTTTTATGTATAGTGATTCTTCACGTTTTATGTGTAATTCATCTTGTCGCACAAGAATTTGGAAGTTGGGATCGGACAAATGTATTTGTATTCTTTGTTATTGGTGTAAAGGTTCAAATATAACCACTTTTTTAAAAATATAAAGTATTTTTTTGTCGTTTAATATTTCTCTCTTCATGAAAAGAGATTGGAATGTCAAAGACATCGCATATCGACCAGTATTTATACATCTTACTTTACTTAAGCCTGCACTATGATATATAGACGTTGCATTTGAAAGGAATATGTTGTGACACCATTTATACAAACGCTTATTGCGTCAATATAGTCATTCTTGTGAGTGCAGAATCTACTTTTAGTTATTACTTGTGTTGTGAAATCTAACATTTTAGTCTGGGGGTCTGACGTCAACGAATGGTTGTGAATGAGTAGAGCCAGACTGAAAAATTCAATGCCGTAGCCGGGATTTGAATCATGGATCTCCTGCTCTCCGTACGGTTGCTCTAACCCACTGACCTACTATGGCCAACATGCCGACATGACATTAAATTCTCCAACTGACTCGTATGTTTCCCGGTAGTCCACTAGGGGTTCTCATATGCTATGAGACACACACCTTATGTGGCGACTTACTATAAGTATTCAAGTCCCAGGCTTCATAGTTAAATCACTATGTTATTCAGGTGGTTCAAATCCCGGTTATGGCATTGATTTTTTCAGTGTGGCTCTGCTCATTCCAACTTTAGCCTACACAGGGCTAGTGTGGAAGATGATTATTTCCATCAATTTACCTGAGTAGATATGAATACTCTTATTCATTCTGATAAAATTTTAAATAATTTAAAACTGCTGGGCTAAACCTATTTTTGTGCGCAGACGTGCTGACTACAGAGTGTTGTATCATGAGAAGGAACACACTATGTCTCCACCACCAGGTACCCAGGACAAGAAAATAGCCATATTTAAGTCTGCGCCTCCTTCCCCTTCTTTCGGAAAATATGTAATTGATTATCTGACGGGTGGTTAGCAGTTTCCATGTTTTGGAATGTTGGCTGACTTGGACAAAAAAACGGGACGGCCTCCGTTATAGTTTCCGTTCATTGTTTCCTGCTGCTACCCCCTCCTCGCCCCGTGTTTTGATGACTTCATCGGCGAAGGAAATTAAGTTATATCTGTATGTGCCTCGAAAGAGATCTAATCTTTTCTTTTTCATTATTATTTAGTCGGGACAAACAAACGCAAAAAAGAGAAGTGGATGGTAGGGGCGGGTCGCTGTTGTTATAGAACAGTTATGATTTCATCATCATCATCGTCTCTACTGACTCTAGACCAGCATGTGCTGTCGTAACGGACATGATGACGATCTGGAATTATAACGACTTCAAATTAATTGCCGACAAGAGTAATTATTTACGTAATAACAATTTCGCCATGGCTTTAAAACCAGGTGGGGACGGACGGCCCCTTGTTACAGAAATAATTATTGTCAAATATTAATTGCTGCAGTAAGCCATTACGACGCTCAACAAATTACCTGGAGGATTAACAAAGAGGTCGCAGGCTTCCCAACAATTTACTTTCTTCAAAAATAAAAGAAGTGATAACAACCGTTACTACTCCCGTATTGTTCGTTTATGGTGCATTCGACGCATCGTTAACATTATGGAAGAGGAGAAAATTATGTTAGGCTACCCTGCAAAACTCGCGTTAAAACGCTGCACAGGTTTAATGGTTATCAGCAAGCCGGCTTAGTCCAAGCTGTGTAGGTATATCCATTCAAATACACCTGGCCTAGCTCTTGCAAATTGAGTTTTAAATGTCTACATTATAACATTTAATTATAATAATATATAAAATACAAGGTTAAGAAAATCTAGTGTGTTACACAAGGTCTGTTCACTAAAGAAAGATAACAATTTTTTTTGACAACGTACCTTTACTCATCCTGATAATTTTGATTGTCCTTCTCAAAATAGTCTCCCCTGAATGTGATGTACTTCTCCCAGGGTTTCTGCCAGTTTTCAAAGACATGTTGGACACCATTTTTTGTGAGATCCTTCAAAATCACCTCCGCAGTCTTCACCACTGCTTCTGATGATGGATAATGCATTCCACGAAGGCGTTTCTTCAAGTTGGAGAGTGTAAAAAAGTCACACGGGGCTAAATACGGACTATAGGGAGGATGAGGAATACTCTTCAGGTTGATTTTTGCAAGATAGTCAGCAAGAACATTGGCAATATGGAGCCGCGCATTATTATCGTGGTGCAGCATCCATCCTGCTTCATGGAAAAGTGGTCTTTTGCACCTGATATGGTCTTGCAATATTTTCAGGACACCCCTGTAGTACTGTTCCATTACTGATGTATGTGTAAGTACAACATGCAGATAAACCATTCCATGAATATCAGAGAGTGAGATGACCATAGCTTTCCCAGCAGAAGCAACCACTTTTGTTTTTTGGGGGGTTGGTGATGAAGGAGATTTCCACACTGAGCTTTGCTGTTTGCTATCAGGATCAAAATGATGTAGCCAAGTTTGATCAGCAGTGATGACATTTGAAAGAAACTTCGGATCTTCCTCTAACATCAACTTTAACTGCATGTTACCTCCACTGCAGCGGTAGGCGATACTAAACAAGTCTGAAATTGCCTGGTTCTCACAGGCGGCAACCAGGTGAAACTACTACGACGTGTTTGTTTCACATTAAGCTAGCAGATTATAATAAGTTTGAATTTTAGTGCGAAAAGTTATGACAGTAAAAAATTATGATCATTCTTTATTGAACAGTCCTCGTAGTTCTTTGTTTACGCACTAATGTCCGATTTTAACAGCAGATTTTAAAATCAACAATAACAGATGTAACGTAACAATTGTATCAGCGTTAATAAAACTGTTAAAATTCTTGAATTTCAGAAACTTGTTTTCTGAAAGTGTTAACACACACGTGTTAATGCTGAAAGACTTGTAAGTATTACGGATATATAGGTTGAAGGCCGTCGAGAAATCGTCCATTTTTTAAACGTACTGCGATACACTTTTGTTTTTATTTTCGTTTACAAACGGCTCAAAAATGGCGCTTGATCAAAATCTAAAGAGAAGCCTTGGAACAAATTTCTCATCAATCGAGAAAGAATTGTTAGTTAAATTAATATAAGGATAGTTTAGAAAATTAGAGGACGGATGCGGTGAATGTGAAAGAGAAAGATGTGACGTGGGAAAAATAGAAAATGAGTCTAATTTGAATACAAACATCACAATCAGAAGTATGAAGCAGCTTCGTCAATATTACGTTAACTTAAAACAAGGTACGAAAAAGAACAGAAGTGACAAGAGATTTGAACGTTTCATGACGGGAGGTGGACAGTCCATATAATTCAGTGAATGATAACATTGCAAAGTTATTAATACTTCAAACAAAGACGAGATCGGTATTCGATGCATCTTCTAACCTCTCTTGTATTTCCTCAGTAACTTTCATGGCAGCCTATACCTACCTCCGTAGGAAATCTTTTTCTGATAGCTCCTCAATATCATTTCTCCTCATACGCCGTTCTCTATTATGAATGCCATTTAGACGGTCTAAATATAGCAAATCAACATCAAAAGCTGTTTACACGCATCTTGACAATTCTAAAATTGTTAACGACTTAACAACAGCAATACAGCTTGTTAGTTTAACAAAATGTTTACACGAGTGTTAAGCTAACACATGTTGGTGTAATGCAATTTCGGTTATAACTGTTGCTGAATAGAAATAAGAGGAATTTAAATTAAGTGTTAGGTCTTAGCATCTGTTGGTAAAATCGGCATAATATTTGCATTTATACCTTTGTAGGAACTACTCTTATAAAAGTTTACTTTCCCATCTGCATCATGTTAACTGGTATAAATGTTTTGAGAGATGTTTTTATTATAGATGTGATATATAAATATAAAACGATAGAGAAAGCTGAAGAAAAAATATGTTGGCTTTAATTTTTGCACTTTTTATATCATTAGAGAAACATATGATTAATGATTTAGCAATTAAAAATGTGTTATAAAATATTGGAGAATTCAAGCCAGTAGAAGCAAAGAGCTATCTCTTTGTAGATAGTACCATAAGAATACAGAAATCGTGTTATGAGTAGTTTGCCTTTACAGTGCCTCAATACAAATTTACATATAAATCATTCGGAATGAATAAGTCTTCATAGCTTGGTCAGTAATGATTTTAAGCGTATAAGGTGGTTATTTAAATATACATTTTTAATAAAAGTATTTTAATTACATTCAAATTTTTGAGATAATAGAAAATAGACAACAATTTTGCAATTATTTTGCGGTGGGTAAAGAGTGTGAAAATGTATTGCACCTTTGCAAGACATTTAAATCACAGCTGAATTAGTTCAACACGTGTGATGAAGTTTCGTATTAATTCAACATCACTTTAAAATATATTTGTTACATTCCATTCTACCATTTATTATTTCTGTGGCAGCAATGGTCTATCTTCTTGTTGCCCGCCTCGGTAGCATAGATGGTAGAATGTCTGCCTCACGTTCAATAGGTCCCGAGTTCGAATCTCGGTCAGGGTGAGTTGCTTGGATAAGATTTTTCCGGGGTTTTCCCTTATCCTGAAAGACGAATGTCAGGTAACTCTAAGCTCCATTGTCCCCGGACCCATTTGAGAATCATTTCATTCATCGTCCGATGTGACTTATGGTTGGCGGACGTAAATTACAAAAAACAAAAACAAAAAAACAAAATCCTTCTTGTTCTTGTCTAATTTCATTTTATAACCCTTTTGGAATATACACAAATTATCTTAATTTTGTTGCAATAAACACGCACCTCATTTTAATTAAGGGTGATGGAAACAGGTATTCTCTTGAAATATGCACATCGAATTCATTGTAAAATGTAAAATTTTCTCTACTTACCATAGATAAGTGACAGAGAAAATAAATATAAATAAGCTGGTGTACTCAATAGATTTATACACCCCTAATAATATATTTTCATAGCTATTTTATAAGTTATGCTTATAAAATATTATCTGTCAATGTATTTCCTCTTAATGATAATAAATAATCACCAAAATATAGTAAACGACCATCATCAATTTACAGTGGACACTTTGTTGCAGATACACAAAAATTTGCACAATCTGAGATGACAGTGAGCTGTTTATAAAAAAGTTAATATGTGGCAGTGTATATAAATGAGCTTGTGAAAAAGGATAGAAGTACTACTGTTTATACTAAGATACTATTCAAACCGTGGGGAAAATTAACAAACTATATAGAACAATATGTTTTGTAAAGAATAAAAACCAAGGTTAAACCCAATAATGTGACATAAGAGGTTCAAGGCGGAATGTAGATCCAATGTCAGTAATAATAGCAATAGTAAATAACCATTATGTGTTTCAAATGGGAAGGGTTCTGGAGGCCAGCTAATCGGATGCCGTATCACACTCAGCGTTGCCAGCTTGTTACCTCACTCCTTTTATATTTCTCTCTCTCTCTCTCTCTCTCTCTCTCTCTCTCTCTCTCTCTCTCTCTCTCTCTCTCTCTCTCTCTCTCTCTCTCTCTCTCCTACACTTATACAACATGCAGGTCTGCTTGGCGCAGACGTAAGGGTAAGCAAATTACATTTTACAAACTTTTACAATGATGCAGTTGCCAAAATCAAAATTTTTAAAAAGCATTTTCGCATATTATATATATTTTGAAATACTATAACTATAATTATGGTTTATGAATTACCTGCTTTTCTAATCTAATGGAACTGCCAGTGGCTCATCCATATCGCTGTCAATGTCAGTTCCGTTAAGAGACAATTCGTCATTGACACTTTCTTCATCGTCTGAGTCTTGCAAATTTATGATTATAGGTTCCCAAATTTCGTCACGTGCTATTTCTTTCTTAAAGTCGTCTTCTTGAAGGTTTTCTGCATGCCTCAAGCAGTTTCCCCAGTTAGTTAACTTGTCAATTTCTTCGTGAACAAGTCGTTTAACATCCGTCAGTTTAAAAGTATTATTTCTGTTTGCAACCACCCTTTTTATTTGAGCCCACACCAACTCAATTGGATTATATTGGCAGTGGTAAGGTGGGAGGCGTATACCTCGTATCCCATTTTAATTGCAAGTTAATCCAGCTGATACACCTTTTCCGTGTTTTTAAACGGAATTACTCTTTGCAATAACTCATTTTTAGTTTGTGTTTAGAATTTTTTTTGAAAAACGTGTACACCTTAAAAATAATACTTCGAACCTGACTTCGTAATACCTGCCTTTTTGACTCGCCACTAAATTCACCGCAAGAAGCCATTGCACTATTTAACTCTTACTCTACTGTTGTGTAAAGAACAACTGAATGATATTGATCTGAACTCTCCAGAGTAAATAAACACTTCTTATCCAGCATTCATTCATAAACATAAGCATACAGCATTCCACAGGCTAACAGGAAATGAAGTGTTTGCTCTTTCTCGAATTTAGCACCTTGACTTCGCAGTAATTCTTTTATCACGTCAAGTCAGTAGTTTAAATTTCAGTTCTGAGTAATTAAAAGTATATGTACATACATACACACCAACCACTTTGAAATCTCTAGAGTAAATAGAGATTACGAACCATTCATAAACAAAGATATAATGTTACCAGACACGTTCTGCCACGGCAGCAGGAATTTTATTGTTTCCTCTCGCTCGAATTGGATTATTCAAAGTAATTCGTTTATCACGTCATGTTAATCATTTACGGTTCAGTTCTGAGTAATTACAAATATACGTACACGCCTACATGCCAACCAATAATGATATTCATATAGTGCTTACGTCGCAATTTATTGTTATAATACAGGTAATAGTGGTTTATTTATTTGTATTAGAAAAACTATTTGAGCTAGAAATATGGGGTTTTCATGGTTATGTTTGATACATTACTCTCTACCTTCCACATGGATCAGTTTTGGAAAAATCTGAACTTTTGTCTTAGCGCGAATAGTATTTCATACAGATTGATTAGGTTGGCGCTCCTCACACACCACTTAGCGGGAATACAATACAACACCGCAGGACTCCTATTGGTTGCTCGCCTAGTAGCGCTCAAGGACAAACACCTTCCCATTTGAAAAACATTATAAGTGCTTTCGCTTGGCCGTAAAGCGTGAGGCTCACATTCAAGAAATGACAGTTTAATTTTGGTTCACCTTGGATTTTTCCTGGTTTCCTATGGTCAGCAGGCGAAGATGCCAAGACTATGGGTAAATATGTATTTCAATATGAAACAATTCATGTACAATTTATATTTAAGCATATAGTGGTTTATATACTAGTGAGGTTACCGAATGAAACCAAACTAACCGAGAGAGAGAGGGGGGAGGGAGAGAGAGGACCTTTTTAGGCTGCAAACACTTTGGACCTATGTCATATTTCAACCAATGTTATTTTATTTAAAATCCTAAGACTGGGAGAAAAAGGCAAGGAAAGAGTTATTTTGATGAAGAATTCCTGTAAATATATTGTTCTTATCCTAGAAAAATATCAAACTAAAGTTTTATATTTGGGAGTGTCAACTTTTAATACATATAATAGTGCATACAGTACATTTAGCTTTGAGCGTTACTAATTTTTCTCTCTGAACTTCTCTGAACCTTTTTTCTGAACAATCTTATGCGAATATAGCCATACAGATTTCCTTACACGTTACAAAAAGCTGTGCATATCTTATACATTGCAACATTCATTAAAACAATTCTACATTAACTTATTTACGATATTTTTTGCGAAAGTTATTTAGTATTAATCAACATGTATTTTGTTCATACAACATATAATATCAACACAATATTCTTAGAAGCATGGAGGAAAAATTCAAAGCCGTAGTCATAAAGGAATTACTTGTTCACAATAACGACCTCTTGGTGAAGGAGAAAAATATTAAAAATCATAAACCTTTAGGATTTTTCCCTAACACAAACCACTTAAATTTGAGGAAGTACTTCATGCATAATGGAATGTATAAATAAAGAACGGCAAGAAAAAGCCAACAAAGAATGAAGAGAAGAATAAAACAAAACATAAAACTAGTTACATAAACTTTAAGTTTTGAATTCCACGTTTTACTTCTGTAAATATATATTTTTTTTATAGTTTCCGAACTTTAAAAAGTACAACAAATTGAATAAATGAAGGAGGCTGCAAAAATATTTACAGAAAATGCAAGAACTGCAGCATTATTTCTCATATCTCTGCGTCAAAATATGGTTTAATTAAAATAATTAAACCTGATTCTCAAAATAAAAAATAACAATAACAAAATTACTACTCGTTTAAAGTATGAACAAGTTTGGAGAACATAGATTAAAACGTCTATTAAAGAACGAATGACTGTAGCGCTAGGTGATTCAGTGCTACTGGCTGATGGTTTAAAATGCTTATATCCATTATGAAAATACTAACACTTATCTATGCAATTCTGTATAATTGTTTCCTTACTTCTAGAAAACTGGAAATATAAATTTCAGTTCTTAAAGAATATCTTAAACGTATGACATCTTAAGATATATTACACCCTACTTTGAGAAAATAAAAAAAAAAAACTGATAAACGTATATCATGCAAAGTTTAATTTCGGGTGGGGTACTTTCTTGACAATTCCTGTGTTAGATCCTTAGAAAATGCTGACATATCAGGTTGTATTTAATCGTGTGGTTATTAAACTGGAAGTAATTACCTTGTGGGATATAAATTTAGTGTTCATCCAACAGCTTTACGGTTGGCAGAAATTCCAAAGACAGGTGAAACTTTCCGGCAGGTGTAAGAATGCAGCAGCAGGATAATAACCTAATCAGCAATTATTCCATAAGATGCTTCTATTTTAAGGTTGTCCTGTGTTGCCTGCCTTTTTTGGAAGTTAATAATCAATATTGCTATTTTACGCCATATTCAAGATATGGTCACCATTCAGAAACGTGTGCGCCTTTTTAAAAATATGACTGACATAACAAACATAAATAGAGATTTTCAACTTATTCTAGGACCCTGTGAGTTACTAGAATTGTCCACATTTTTCTCTTCGGGTATATTATACGTTCTTTTTGCTTTATATTAACTAGAGGAAGAATTTAATTTGTCTCCGAATTTCGATATTGGAATTTCACCAATTTGCAAATTTCCAGCTCTTCTGATAGAAGGCACTTTTATGAATAGGCATAAAGAGCTAAAATCAGAAAAGTATAATATTATATCCAGATATTTAGAAAATTAATCCCACACTAAAGAAAACTCAAAATTTTAGTGTTTTTCGTATTTTTTTTCTAAAAAGTATGCCTAAAAGTTGTTATAAAGCAATTTAATTGTCTTCGTGGGTACAAAAAACTTCACATCCCGTTTTAAGTTGACCTTTAAAATATTTCTAGTTAATTAAGTAGCTGTTTAGAAACATGCTTTTAGGTAATCTGTTTAAAAGTCTACTTTAGTTTTGAAATTATGGTAACATTCAGCAACAAATCGTATTTCTGCTTTTCACAAATGGCATTTTCAAGCTCTATTTCCAAAATATAAAAATAAAATGTTCAACATGAACATCTTTAATCGCGATATTTTTGTGCTCATTTAAACTACATATTTTGGAGCGATACAAAATTCAAAATCTTCTCAGAAATAATGTAGAAATGAAAACTACTGTAACGACAGAAATTACACCATTAGTTTAATATTATAGATATTACCTATTCTTATATATAGATAAATGAATTTTTCAATACTATAAAATAAAAATTCCAAAAGAAACTTGAGAACTTTTAGGGAATTGCTGAATCCCTACAATACGAAACTGCATTATGCATATTTAACAGTATTAAATTTACTTTCTTCTTAAAAGGTTTTTGTCACATAGGAAGTTATTATTTTATATGTGCATAAAATTAATTTGCGTGGCTTCCACAGTAGTGGAGAACAAAAGTACTGAATATTTTATAAATTGACAGGTACACTCAGTACTTTTAGTAAAAAGAAACAAAGATTTACCTGATTTAGTTCATATATATAATATTAAATTTGTTACCTCTCTGTAAAACTACAGCAGAAAGCTCTAGAAAATGATTTATGCAAACTCTTTGATAATATATCTTTGGAATTGCATTTAGAAGTTTTGTATAAACATAGTATATCCAATGGTGTAATACAATATGACGATTCCACTAAGTTAATGAATCAAACAAGGCGATATAACCTTATCACTCTTATCTTAATGGATAGTAGATAAGAAGAATTAATATCTGTTAACTTCAGATGAAATAAAATTTAATTCATGTAGCATATACCCGAGTGGTAAGTAATTCGATGTGCCTCAGATAAAAAAGAATTCAGGGAAATACAGACCTAGTCAATACAGCCTAATTAATATATAGTCAGTATTGATATAAAACGAGTTGAGAATTATTATGCAGTATGACTCAGAAATCTTTAATAGGGTAAACAGTTTTCTATTAACAAAATAACAGCTTTTGTTTTGTATAATTACTGATGTTAAATTATGGTTAATTTATTACAGAATTCTACTTCTTTATTAAAATACTTAGATTTTCTTATCTCCATTTTTTTGAAGGTAAGTCTACAATTCTGAATATTTTGTTAGTTTATTTATTGTACAAAAGTGGTAACTCTACGCTAAGTCTCACTGAAGCAAATGAGAATATCCAAAAGTCAAAGAAAAAAAAACCTAATGAATCTGTAAATAGAGAGCATCTTCTTGTTTAAGGTGTTACTAATTACGTGCAGGTAATTAGTCAAAAAATTACTTTTTTTACACAATGAAGTTCCTATGTTTCTCTCAAATCTTCAAGTAAAATATAGAATTTTAATTTCAAAGCGAAGTAACTGTATTCTTGCTAATATTTTATGAATAAAACTTTTAATCATTAGTTAAATATTTATGTGCCAAAATTTTACTGCTGTGCTTCAGAAAATTCTATGTTTAGGTACCTAGTAGGTCAAATTTGAAATGTTGAGCAGTTGTTTCTTCTGGTTCTAATGACCTCTTTAAGTACAATGTCAATGTGATTTATAAACAGCTGACTCTCACCCTTTTGTTTTGTTCTGTACTTTCTTCCCTTGTCATGAAAATAGAATGGAATTTCAAAGTCATGAAACAGGGACCCCTTCTTAAAATATTTGACTGTTGCTTTAGCCTATTGTATTCCTATTATCCCATTGTACTACCTACAAGAAAGTGGGAAATATTCATTTTTTAAAACGTCTAATTGGATTAACATGAAGAATACGCGTTTCTAAGAATAATTTGTACTAGAGTAAATAGGGAATGTCATATGATATTAAGTGTAACACATCAGATTTTGTATTCCTATAATTGTTGTGAGAACTGTATGGCCGATCTTGTGACTGTTACGGATCAGAACTTATTGTATTTACAGTGCGATATTGTTACAGCGATCTAACCTTTGTTACCCAACTAACGTATGCAGGGAACACAATGGAAGCTGTGCGTGGAATGTTAACACACCTCAATATGCGGCATATCAAGAAAATATTTTATGAAAATGAATTCGCACCCGAAGGAATCCGAACAGCTCGCCGTTAAAGTACGCCATTACCTGGCCGTGAGGGATAATACCTGACGAACAGACAGTTACTGACGCTGCGAGATTATTTGTGGGCGTATTCACAAACGTCCGACCTGTACATAAAGGTGTTCATGTTGAGATCTCACTCACGAGATCTTCTTTTTGTAGCCATCTTTCTACCTCACACGTCAAGAAACATTATTATACTTTCTCGGAACGTTTTTTGTTGTGTCGGCTGCAGTGTTGGCTGAGGAGAGCACCTCCTGATTAGAGGCCTCACATCTCATCATATGTGTGAATGATAATATAATAATTTATTACACGTAGCGCTGTGAGCTCAGCCGCCCGCGTCCAGCCAGCCACTTGAGTTATGCTGACAACCAGTTTGGGGGTCAGGGGGTCCTATACATCATACCGTCGTTTTTAACACCTATCTGGCTCAACACCAACAATGTACATTTTGGGAATCGTAAACCAGTACTATGAATATAACAAACTATTTTTAAAAACTCATAGCTTTTGACAGACCGATAACGGATCTAGTTGCAAGGTAGTTAGTCCTTACTCCGGGATATGATAATTTGAAACTTCAGAGACGGACGTTGATTAAACACGTGATAAATGAGAATTACCTTGACTTTAAAATCAAATTATATGGTAATACAAGGAACGAATTACGATAAATTGCGGACTCAATTATTATAAAAGAGTAATGAGACATAAACGTTTGAATGCTGATAATTATTCATCATGCAAAGAATACGAAAATAAAAATACCTATTCTAATAATTTTAAATATTAAATTAACTAGTAGCTGTCTTATAGTTCAGTGCACCATTCTGTAACTAAGGAATGGCAAATAAAGACAAAGGTTGGTTTCTTTAAGGCTTAAGTCACCTCCACATTTTACATATACCTAAAGGTTTGTCCGGATTACTAAAATGGTGCAATTTTATACGTAAGGAATTTGCAATAAGCTGAGGCAGTTTTCACTTTTACCTATAGAAAAGTGAACAGTCAATCTTTTCCAGCCAAAAATTAGGTTACACGTACCTACACGTTTTGTGGCTTTCTGAAAGAGTTTAGGAACAACATATCTCTGAAAAGCATGACACAAAAATAGTTTAAACTAATACAAAATTTGTTATTTGCCTTCCCATGTTCCATGGATGCGACACAAACATGTTTAATAATATTCCAGACCCAAAACTGCCTTCTACATGTTTAAAACGCTCTTTATATAAATTGTATTAATATATATCATAAACTATCTGCGAGTAGTCAATCGTTTTCATTCTGAATGAAGTTTGTATAATAAACCTCAGAAGATCGACAAAACACATAATGAACACAGAAATTAGATTAATTAAATAACTTATACAACATTATATAAAGCATTAACCACTTCCACTTTTCTTTGTTATTGTTTTGAATATTCAAATACTTTATTTTTTGCAACTACTAAGTCACTATTCAGAATTTTACTTTGTAGTCATACATAGAGAGACGCAATCTTAAAGCCATCACATAGCGATACACTTTTAAATGATTTGGCTACGTTTAAGCCTACTGTATTTTGCTGAATCTACAATGAATTTTGTAATAAAACGTTTTCTACAAAACTTTGTCTTTTGTAGAATAAACTCCATTAAGATGACTGTACTCTACCTTTTTTGGACCTTAAAATCACAAAAAGCAATGAAAAACTGGAATTTGGCAACACACACAGATAATTACATCAAAGCAAATAGTTTCAACCCAATTCCACACAAACATGCCACCATTAACAGTCTCACACACAGATTAGTAAATCTACCTCTCAGCCAGCAAGAATATCAAAACGAATACCATCAAATCTTAAAAACTGAAATTAAAAATGGATATGGAAAAAACCTTGTAGATAAAAAACTAAAATCATTCAAACTTCAAAAGAGATTAAAACGGATCACAGCTCTCACACCAATAAAATAAGAAATTAGATTTGTTAAATTTACTTACCACCCCTGGGCCACAAAAAAGTTCCAAAAAATATTCAAGAAATACAATATAACATTGGCACCAAAAAACAATTACAACATTAAAAACCTACTTCACAATAATAATACTGATAAGATAAAACCAGAGGAAAAGTCAGGCATTTACAAGATTAAGTGTAAAGACTGTGAAAAAATTTACATAGGGAGGACAAAAAGAAACATAGGCACTAGAAAGAAAGAACACTTCAGGCACTTAAGATACAAAAATATTGATAAGTCCGCAATAACAGCTCATTTCTGGTCTGAAAATCATGAAATTGAAGATAGCACAGAATTACTAAAATACGTACAAAAACATAGTGAACTCGTCATATGGGAGAGAATATACATAGAAAAACATAAAAACCAACTAATGAACTTTGAAATCCCGCCAGAAGAGAATCCCACATTTAAGTTCATCACTAAATCAAAAGATGGCAGCAGCAACTCCAGAATTACCCACACCACTGGATCAAGCTTTAGTCGCATAAGAGCAGAAGATGCAAATGATGATTTGCGAAACATGTCCTCAAAATAGGTACGAAAGTGAAGCAGATGTGTAATAAATACGACTCATCTAAAAATTAATAATCCATTAAGATAGTTTGTAGAGAAATGGCTAGACAAATCCGTGTGATTGTAACATATGGTATATTTTGAGTGGTAAGTCATCCTATTATTTTCACCAGGTGCCTTGACTAAAGCATACAATGTGTATCCAGATTGGTCAAGATTATAGTTGTCTATCAGGATTTAGTGTAAGATTTTAAACAATTTCGGGTATGATATGCCTGAAAATAAGGATTGGGAAGTTGCGACGGGATCTCGTGGATGGGATGCTGTAACGTCCAGTCCTTGGGACCGGAGCCGACGTTCCAGGTTGCAGTGTCCTCTCGCTCGGCAGCTAAAGTCGTCGCATGAAAATCTCTTACCACAGACGTAGTATCAGATGGAAGTAGAATGAAACTAATTTTCTAAATAAATTGAATAATTGTTTAAATTCTGTTCAAATACCCCAATTTTAATTCTTTTAGAAGTGAACATAAATACGTCGTAACGCAAAATTAATACACGATTTCAGAAGCGTCGCCATTCCTTTTACAATGATACTGCTTTACTCCTTTATTTCCCAACGATGATTCTATGCAGAGTGACAATTTGCTTCTTTACTCGATGGCGTCTCAACGTAGAATGAATTTAACTTGAATTGGCCGTTGCTATGGTAAATAAAAAATTTCTCATTGGTTTACATCATCTTTGAGTTGCACACTGTTCATAATCACTGTTAATCTTCATAATTTTCTCATTAAATATTTTTTTAAATAATTTAACCATCAAACAACATTTATTAAAAACTTAAACTAATATTATAATCGCTAAACACATTAACAATATTCATTTTCCTTTGCTTCCACCTCTTTAATCAGTATTTTACCTTCAATATTGTTCTTGTTAAGCTCGTTCTCTTTCTACTGCAATTTTTTAATAATTTCTAACTTTTCCCAATAAAATTAAAATATTGTCAACATTTTAGGGGTTTTGAAATAAAACAACTGCTATAAAGTTTTAGAATATTTGGCCCGTATACAGTATACTGTATAAATATTCTCTACGTTGAGTTGTTTATTATGAATTGGAAATAATAGATAAAATAAAGCTTGTGCATTCAAACTACATTTTTTAACATGGTATACTTTCCTGATCCATAAAGAATGAAGAATGAAGTAATTGTTTTATTAAGCATTTTGTATCATTAAACAAAAACATATTTTGTCTGTAGGTCTTTGGAGCAGTTATTCCACACTCTGGTTTGACTCCTTGTGTCTTCTAGAGGGTGAGTCAAACGAAAACCTTAAATTTGTAATAACAAATCAAAATTTTGCGCAGTTATCCTGTAAGTCGGTAAGCGTGCTACAAACAGCGTGCAGATTGTCCTGTAGGTGGCAGCATAGTGCAGATGTACACATACTGTCGCAGTGTCAGTATAAAGATGGCCACCCCACTTGCGACTTGCACCAGGGAGGAAAGCGTTCTGTTATTCGGTTTTTGCGTAGTGAAGGTGTGAAACCTATTGGAATTCATCGAGTGATGAATGTTTGTCACAGCAGCAAGTCTAGGAATGGAGTAGGAAGTTCGCAAATGGTGTGGTTTCAGTGGAAGTCCAGGCTCCACGTCCAGGTCAGGCACAATGGGTTGTGACTCCACAGAACATTGCACCAGTTGAAGCCATAGTGAAAGAAAACCGCAGAGTGACTCTGAATGATATTGCAGCATTTACAGATTGGTCACGGGTCAGCATACCACGTTGTGCATGATGTGCTCCAGTTTCACAAAGAGACTGCAAGATGGGTGTCATGGCAGCTGACTCCTGAAATGAGAGAACGACGTGTTGATGCTTGTGAAGAACTTCTACGGAGCTTTGAACGGGGAAGTGACGGCTTCCTTGCAAGAATCGTGACTGGGGACGAAACCTGGGTTCACTTCCACCAACCAGAAACGTAGAGAGCGAGCAAGGAATGGCGCCATCCCTCATCACCAAAAGCAA